>JANHFX010021385.1:0-29456 GCA_027560015.1 Chloroceryle amazona | reverse complement strand
GGAGACTTTCCAGCCCCCCCTGGCTCTGTTCCTGTGTGGGCTGCCCTGGGTGACCCTGCTCTGGCAGAGGGGTTGGACTCAATGATCTCCAGAGGTCCCTTCCAACCTCTACCATTCTAGGATTCTGTGACTTGTAAGGCATGCATACTTGCTGAGATACCTGACATTTGCCAGCAGTGGTGACATCTGATAAAACCATTTTGATGTCCACAATAGTCCAGCCATCTGTTGCACTAAATGTTCATAAAAAAAACAAACAACAAGGGACCCCTTCGCCCATGTGAAGAAATTATTTTGATATCCTGCAAGAGCATATTTCATCTCTTAGTGTTGCCTTATGCAAGTCCTTACAAGCTAAGGTGCTGTTCTGTCATTTATTCTTGTCACAGGGCAATTTAATTTTCAAAATGTTATTTTAATTAAAAAGGAAAAGATGCTTGAAGAGGCTGCCACTTTCTGGGCACACATACACTTGCATAACCTGATTGAGAGAAAGCATCCAAACATTGAGACCAGAGTCCTAACAATGAAGTGTGAAATGTCTCTTCTCTGCAGTGGTTTTCATTCAGGAGGAAAAGAACAGCACTATGACTTTGTCATGCAGATTCCTAGTTTTTCTGTTGGTTCAAATTCTGCTGATACTGACAAGGCCTTTCTGCTTTCCCAGGAGTAAGACCAGACCTTGACTTGAGTTTTCCTTCAGGCATGTAAATGATGTCTCAGACTGGACACCAGCACCCTACTGAACACCACTCCTCCTTGCCAAGAGAAGCTAGTTCTGTCTTTTGGAGGGACCCCATTTTTTTCTAAGGTAGTCATCACTAACACTTTTTTAAGCCTCATTTCTCTTATTAGCTATCAGAAAATAAATATTATTTTAAAGCATGAGGATTATCCTCTGGGTATATAAGTGTTCTCTTGCTATGGCTAAGTGTACACACAAAGGAAAGACTTCAGTGTCTAGCCATCACTGACCTTAGCTTCCACCTTCAGCTGTAGTCCCTTCAGTACTATCTGGGGAAGGTGCAAAGAATGCAGTAGGAAGTCCTGCTGTGAAATTAGAAACATAGACTTACATCAAACTCCGAGTGAGATGCATCTGACATTTTAAAATTGCTTCAAGAACGTGCTCAGTTGGAGCCCTGACACCAGAAGGCTCAAAGGATGGCCTTGCTCTCCACCATCTCTGTGTCCACTATCTTCTTATCTTCAGTGATAAATCTTAAAGAGGCTTGGGGGAATGATTGCATTTAAAACAATGCTCTGAAAGTATTTCATACCATACTTGTCTTCCAGGACCCGAGCTCTGTATTGGGTAACAACAATAGAGCTGGTAAAGTGTAAAAAACTGGGACTCCCTGCCAATGTTACTACTTGGCTTTACTACTAAAAAAGGCAGTAAACTGGGAGGGTATATCAAAAAGTGAATTGCTCTGCACTTGCACCGTTTCTTGCACTTGTTTTTTTAGACATTTTCTGGACGCTGTTGGAGACAGAACTCCAGGCCAGAACTACCTTTGGACTGAGCCAGTGTGAGAGTGAAGTTGTTTTGCAGTAAAAGGCATAGTATTGTATGTGGAAATTGCAAACTGAATGGAGGCACAGCTTTTCAGTTTTGCTACGAGGAAAACTAGGCATGGGGACAAACCCTGGTAGGACTGTCACACTCATGCACCACATTTTCCTTTCAAAAACACAGGCATTGTCTTGTTCTCCCCACGATTTTCACCTCTGTATTGCCGAGTCAATCTTCTCAGAGACTGCAAATTTAAAATCCCTCAGTCTTTATCAGCAGCGAAGCTCTCAACTGACTTAATTATATATATGTGTCCTGGATTTTTTTGCCTTGTGCACTAAAGGGGGACCACAGGTATTAATGGGGGTGTGGGGGAGAGTGGGGAGTGCCCAACTTTGAGCAGAAATAGTGAAACAGTTGTAACAGACGTGAGACACTGCAGAGGATGAGGTGAGGTAGTGATGAGAAGCCAGGGGAGATGGGGATAGAGGCACTCAGAAGAAGCAGAAGGCCACTGGTAACCATGAGTCTGTGTCTGCACAGGGAGAAATTAAAACTCTGCATGTGCTGAGTTACATTTTTGTACGCTGCACAGATCCATAGAACAGTATTTTCAGTGGGCTAGCAGGAAGAGGTAGAATCTTGGGGGAAAAAGCAACTTTTTTTTTTTTTCTTTTATCCAAAACACAGTAGTGGATCAAGCCTTTCAAACAGGAATGACTGTGCCTTTCAGGGACATTTCAAACACACTCCCTCCCAGGGTTACTGTGAAGAGGCTCTGCTGCATTGTCAGTAGACTTGCAGTACCATAAAGTGAAAGTCCATCTGTGGAAGTCAACCATACAAATCAAAATGGAGGTTTAAGACATGCAGTTGTAACATTAGTTGAAAACTCTCTCTGCATGCCCAGAAGGAATCCAAACCAATTTGGGTTTGAAGAAAGCAGGGTTTACTCTAGGACACAATGTGCAGCGTTTGCAGATCATTGGACAGCTCAGTCTAGTACAGATCATGCCTTTTTATGGGGACATTCCAGCTCCAAAGAAAGCAAATTCTTCAGAAACACATTGTCTTAGTTAAACTTTTAATATGTTTTGATATTCTAGCAGCAGCTTTATATAATGCGGTCATGTAATGTTCAGCAGGCAAAAACTTACTCTGTGTGCTATTGAAGAATTGGAGACTAAGTGGATAAATTACAAGACGTGCACGGTATTTTATACCTGGGATCAATGGGTTAATTACCTTGCTGGCACTGCCTTGGATCTGGTGAAGTACACAGTTTCAGTGGGGATGTTGTTCTGGAAGCAGCAGGAGAAGGCACATGTTTTGGCTAGCTCATCTTGAGCCCAGGTTAGGAAACGCATGTGAGTTCACTTTGGATGGCAGGAAGAACCCCACTTAGACCCAAGTGAGAGACTCCTACTGGTTTTAACCTGGATATCCATTTTATTCCTCCTTTCCTTAATGCAATGCAGATATCTCTTATCCTCTTTCCAAACATGAAGAAGATAAGACCAGAGCAGTCATTGCCATAAAAAGGAGTTTTGATGGTCCGTCCTGTGAGTGCTGTTCAGAAAACTGTGCAGATAATCAGTATTGTTGAAGGCTCTAGACACGGACGTGTAACTGCCCCGTACATCCTGCCCGGCTTCTGCATAAACACCCAAGGGCTGTAGTGTTAGAGGCCTGGTGCTGCATGAATTCCTGCAATTCTGCTCTGTGTCCTGGCACAATTTGCCTGTGATTCTTTTGAAATGCTGAACTGCATTATGTCTTTATTCTTCGTTATGCAAGAGGGGGGAGTTGGTGCTTTGGGTTTTCCTCTTCTTACCGTTCTCCTCAGGACGCGCAAATAACAATTTTACATTGCATTTGGCATTCCAGAAGCCTTTCCAAAATGTGTATCATTCCAAATACAAGCTGTCAGATGGGTAACGTAATTCTGCTTGGAAGTTAACCTAGGAACTGTGAGTGTTACTATATTAAGAGCAGAACTCAAACTTAGAAAACTCGTGTAATACATATGCTTTATGTTTTCCTATACAGAACAGCTGGGAAGGAGTTCTGGAGCCCCAGGGTAACTTAAAGATCATTCAAGGAGTGCCTTCCTTATCCTTCAGCTAGAATCTTGATTTTATGCACTCTTAGGAGCAGCCACCGGCCCTAAGTCATTGTGCAACCTTGTGGTCAGTGTGAAAGTTGTGTGTGTGCCTTTTGGGGTTTATTTTGTCGATCCTGTGTTTTCTGTTTATATATAGCTTAGCAGTTTCTTAGCCTCTTGAACTTTTGCAAAAGTATACAGCACTGTTCACACACTGTCCTCTTGGAACGAGTCCGTGCTTAGCTCTGCTGAAGAGGAAAGGTCATTAGTTACCTGGGGTAGGCATGGGACACTGGAGAAGAGGGACGAAGTAACTTGGAGCTTATCAGCTTATCAGCCCTAGTCTTGGTTGTTTTAAGTAAATTGCCAAATGAATCATCAGCCACGTTTGTAAATCTTAACTCCTAGATTCTTAAAGGCATTCTCCAGGTAAAGTAGAAAGAGTGATGCAGGACCATGTCCTCGAGGTGTTGGAAAACACTGTTACTTGACTGAAGCTTCATTTAAGCATGGGAAAGTAGGGCATGTAAAGACTCTGCCCAGGGCTGGAGTGGAAGTGAACTGTTCATCTCTGTGAAATGTCTCCCTTTCTTTCAGAATTATATTTAATGCTGTAATGCCTTTAGTTGTCTAGAATTTAAATTATTACCCTTTAATAGGGGATTGATGAGAGGCTGCAAACCAAGTTCTAGCATGACTGGCAAAGAAAGTATTTATGTAAGAGGTGACTGACAGCAACTTGTCCCACTCTGCTAAGTTTCTTCTGTGACTTCTGTGTCAAAAGTGAGTTCTTCAAAGCCTCCAGCTCCCTTAATTTTTTAAGCTGCTTGCTGGGAACAAGAAAATTTCTCTTTCTCAGCATTCTCCTTTTCACATTGCCCTTATTGCAAAGAAGAGCTGAGTGAAAAGGAGGAAAACCCAAACCGGAACAAAAAAAACCCAACACAACCTTCATTCCAGAGTCAAATTTGCAATGAGAATCTTTGAGTCTATTTTTGTCCAATTCCATTTGGACAAAATTCAAGAATTTGATTTTTCCCATTGCTTTACTTTGTACTCTAGTTGACTCAGAAAGCACAGGCTAAAACCAATGCTGAACCACAAAATTCAATTAAAACACAGGGTGTAAGCAGGGAGAAGAAATCAATGGGTGGTTTATTCTATCAGCTGCTGTTCCCATGATCTTCTTATCTTATCCAGCAATACTGGAAGAACTGTTGGGAAGTGGAGTCATTGTAAAATCAAACTGCTGCGTCCTCTCAGCACATAGCAGAAAATTGGATCAATAGCATGAGCCTATTCTTCTTTGCTTTCCTTCTAAGCAGCTGGACTGACAAATCCATCCATAGTATGGAGGTTAATCTGCTTTTTAACCCTCTGCTCTTCCACTATGAAGTTAAACAACAGTGCCTGAAACAAGCATAAATCAGTACAGATGCCAAGTTTCTTGCATATTTATTTTACTCCTCCTCTATGCATCCAGCAAGTCAGACATTAGAATAAAAACATTTATCACTCATGAAAATACTTGTGTGTCTATAAAAAAAGAAATAAATCTGAGTCAGGAGGGAAATATTGGAAAATAACAATATTCAATTTTGAATTTATTCCTACCTATCACACAGCATCACTTTTCCACGTAGACAGCACTTCTGAAGTTTAACATCAAGGCTCCTGGAGACCAGTGGGTTAACAGAAAGAAGATAACATATTCCTGAGCTAGTATGAACTGCTTTAAAACCCTCCTATTCATACAGGGATTTTGATTTAAATAGCTTGATGGTCTTCATTTTGAAAAGGCAATGAGCAAGATGTGCTCTCTCTTTTTTTTTTTTTCTTCTTCTTTCTGTTGTATTTCTTTTGTAATGACATTAAATTGGTTTCCTGATAGTGGTGTGAGCCTATATATGGGTAGTCCTACATCAGGGAATGGCCACAACACTGGAGGAAAAAGGGATTGCTGGTTACTCCTTCAAAAAAACCTGCTCTTATGTTATCTGTACTGTGCTGCAGAGCAGCAGACTTCACGTGTCTGTTCACGCAGTAAACAAACGGAAACATTTTACTCTAGGAAAAGCAATCTGGGAAATTCATGTACCTGGAATAATTGTTACATCATAATATCTGTTTTGTAGTTATACAGTGATAGTTCTGATCCTTCCCTGCCTACTTGAAACGTGGTCTCCTTGAATATTTGGTATTTTAAACTGGGTTCAAGTGGTAGATAGTGGTCTTTTTTGCCTTTGAAGTGGGAGCTGTAAGGCATTTGGGTCGTGAGCTGGCCAGCAACACGGTGTGGTGATGTACTCCATTCATACACTCTCCTGTGTGCTCAGAAATTATGCCAAGGAGACTAATATCAGTGTCTGCCGACAGCAGTGGATGGGTAGATGCAATCAGCATTGCTCTAGGTAGTTTGAATGCCTTCATCATAACAACGCAGCGTCTCTCTGAAGCACCTACAAGCAGCCATAAACATGTATTTTCTTACACGCTTCTTTCAATATATTTCTTTTTGTAACAGAGAGGGGGAGATGGAAAATCCTCCGTGCAGTAGCCACAGAAGCTGATTTACCACTGAGCAGGCACATGGCCAAGTGGATGCATGGGCATATATGCAGACAGCCGAAAGGACAGATGTATCAAATCAGATTTATGAGGTCAGTTTTCCCAGCCAATAAAGTCCAGATTGCTGTCTGCCCTGTTATAACCTTCCTGTGTTTAAATGGATGTGAAACAGATAATCCGGCCTTTGGCGGGAACACCGCTGATAAAACACAAACATTATTTCTGTAGCCACATAAGCTTATTTTTCCAATTCAGCAGAAACTATTGGCTTGAAGATTGTTAAAGAGGTCACAGTATTTTTATACTGGTTGTGTGTGAATAAAAATTTTCTCAGTCCAGAGGAAGAGATGGGGTTTGCTTATTTAGTAGACTACAGAAGAAAGGCAATGTATTTCTTACCGTGATGCATCCATGGCATATGTGTCCTGAACAAACAGCTGTAAATGATATCTGCTCTTCACACACTGGAAATCAGCCCGGGCTATTCTGAGCATTGTGGGCAGTGTGGACAAGATGCCAATTACAGTTTTGTGAGCAAAGTATATTTGAAGTGTAAGTGAAAGAACATTTGCAGTCTCTGCCACTCCTGTACTCTCAGGCAGAATTGATTCCATCGTGCTGGATGCTTTGAGTTTTGTATGTAATGAAAAGCTAGAAAGGATTGTGAGAGCACTGAACTCGAATGCCTGTGGCACAAAGAATAGTCCTGAGCTCTGGAACAGTCTGGTGGTTCCTCCTTCCGCTGCATCACCCTGCGACTGTGACAGTGGCACACAGGGCTGTGTGATGTGTGATTCCTCACGGGCGTGCTGCTGGAGCAGTCGGGGACCATCGGGTGGTGTGGGTTCAGCCAGGGAAGGTAAAGCTAAGCCAGGAAGTGCCAGTGTCACCAGAAAATGGCACATGACACGGATCCACACAGAGTGATCTTGCAGGGCCGGCTGTAGCTGCTTTAAGAGACTGTTCTATAGGATGGTGCAGTACTTGGAGAACTTTTCATCCTGCCATTTATAATGATAACTAGGTTATTTTCCCCTGCTCACGAAATGAAATGCAACTGATGGTGCTGTATCAGTTCTCTCCAGCATAGCCATCTGAAAGGTAAAGTTGCATATTTTCCTTTATTGTTGGCAAAACAAGGCAGTTTTCCCTTCGATAAAATGCTTTGGGCCAGCAAGCCTAGATTCTTTCAGGATTGTCGTTGGAATCTTTATTTAGTTATCCTATGGGAAAAAAATGCAAATTAAAATATGAACATTATATGTGAGACACTTCAAGAAGATACTGAAATTGAATAGTAAAAATAGCTTTCTGATGGGAATATATTAAATAACATTGAACATAAAGGCTCACTGGCAGTGTCAATTGCCAGCTGCAAAAACATACAGTATTAGGATGGGAAACATGTTAGGAAGAAGCAGGCACTTGGGAAGAATACATTAGTAAAATTGCTATTTTTATTTAAAGGTCTATACAGTCAAAGTTCATCTTCCAGCATTTTCAAAAGATTAGGATTTCAGTGACATTGAAACTTTTGGACCGAATACATTCCTGGAATCACACTGGCCTCACTAGAATCGAATGAGAAGAAAATAATACATTAAAACTCACTCTTGTCGTGAACTTAAGCTGCTTCTCAGATTTTGGTTTGCATTGTAAAACTGCAGAAGGGAGTCACAGTTAGTCCCTAGAAGGTGGCAAGTTGCGTTGATTGTTAAAGCCAGCAGGCCATACTATAGAAGAGAAACAGCAACGACAGCTAATTCAGGTTTTCTGTTTTACAAAGCTGAACGCCAGAGTGAAATGTTCACTGTGGCAGCATCACAGTCAAAGTGCCCCAGCCGCACACGGGCAGAAAGGCTCCGCGCGTGGCATGGATTGCTCGACGTACGGAAATGGGCACCTGTTCAAAGGCCTCCTGTTGCAAACTGGATTTTGGAAGCTGAGGGTAGACACCATTAAGCTGCAATAACCTGTGTTTACAAATGTTTCATACTTCCACTGACAACAGTGTTGTGAACTGGTGCAATGAAAAACAAAATACTAGTAACAGTCAATCTCTTTGGGCCCAGCAGTTCTGGAAGATTTTGTTCTCTGAATACCTCAGAGTTGGAATAGCTTTCCATTTGTTATACATGGACTAATAGTGTGTCCCAGTAAAAGCTGGGTGAAAATTTGGCAGTGTTCTGTTTCCTGGTGATTGAGCAGATGATCCTGTAAAGCTGTGGGCATCTCCAGCACCCCAGATCTCCTCCAGCACACTGCTGGTTTTCGGTAGGAATATTTATTGTGGTGGAAGGAGCAAGTGTTTAGAATGTGATGCAAAATCTTAATCCAGAGAAATCAAAAAGAATTGTCATAGGAGACTTTAGCTAGAGGCTGGGCTGCTGGCATCTTGGAAGAGAATGGGAAATAAAGCTCATGCAGTTGGGAAAAGAATCAGTGACAGATTTTGTGTGAGAAAGTGCCTGCACCACAAAGCAAAAAGAGCTTCTGTCCTTTATCTTGTGTGCCTGCAGTTACAGTTATTCCGTTAATTTTTGTGATGTAAATGTTAAGCACATGGTGAAAAATACTTCAGAAGTCTGACCTTTTCCATTTTCTTATTTCCCTTCCTTTAGCTGAATGGGGGAGGTAGTTGTGGAATTGCCAGCAAACCCTTGGAGGACCGGTTAACATTAAGGTGATAGTACACAAATGTCAGACCTCATCAAATTAATCCCAGAACAGTCACCCGGGTGCATTTATAGCAGATAATCTAAACACAAACATACTGCTCTAATCTCTGCCACCGTGCCTCAGTAACAGATGTTGAATGCATCCTTTTTAACCTTATGGCAAAGGATCAGCATCTCTTACACAGATAGTTAAGACAATGTTTTGAAGGTATTGCTTTTATTTTTTATTACAATTGCAATCACATTTCACACTATTCAACTGTCCTTTGAAATTTGTAAAAGTAAGAAGAGGAAGTGGTGGAAAACCGTGGGGAATTTCAGATGCAGTCAGAGCAATTAAGGAAGGTAAGGACAGTAAAGTTGATGTCTCTGGCTTTCTTTGGATCCTGTTCCTGATAAGAGGTCTGTTGTCTAAAGTATACCTGTGGCTCTTCAAAAGTCCTTAGACTGAAATGTAAATATCTGGCTACGTATCACAGGTTGCTGGAGTCTCTTTCATCTTTTTGATTGTGAGTGAAGTGGTTCTGTGATCTGCAGCCCGACAGACAGAGCGGCTGGGGGTTTTTGTTCCTTTTTCTGGATACTCTTAAGTTACGCTTCTCATTTTCATGAAGGGAATTCTGCACTGTCTTCCACCTAGAAAACAAAAAGGCCACAATTGCCTCTAAAGTCTGCGCTACAAGCAAGAAAGATCAGAGTGGCATTTCTGAGGAGTTAATGTTCTGAGGAAGAGTGACTTTCCTTCTAGAAAATTTAGCTGCAGAGTAGCAGATCACCGGGTACAACTTTTGATAGACCTGTATATTTTATCCACCTAGCATTAGAAAATAATTCCCTATACTCATCTGCTTGAAAAGAAAAATAAGATGCACTGAGTGCCACTAGGAGAGGAGAACAAATTCCATATAGCTCCTGAAAAGTTGCCAGCTGATCCATCAATGTGACATTTATTCCCAGATAGTTTCGTGTTTCATCCTTATTACTCATTTGATTGTTTTCAAATTTCAGGCATTAAATATGCCAGGATAATTAATCTGTAGGCTCAGGGAATTAATACCAGATAATAAATTCTCCAAAGAGGGGTAAAGAAACCCAAACTTCAGTCTTGGTGAGGGGGCGTGACTCCATGACACAAAAAAGAAACCAAATGTTAATTCAAATACCGAACGAAACCACGGCAGAAAGTTCTCAGACCAAGACTCCCAGAGGACACAGACACATGACTACAAAATAAATACGAAGGAATCTTGGATGTAAAGAAGTTCTATAAAAATGTAATGCTGCCAAAAATACCACCTCCTATCCAGCCCAGATAACAGGTGACATTTGTATGGGGTCTTTCATATTCAAAAGACTTCACATGAAGATTCAGATTTGAAGTGCAGAAAAATCGGAGGGCTAAATTTGGTCACCTATTTTTAAAACAGCGATGTGGAAAAAACCTCTGCTTATCTACTTCTCTACCATCAGCTGTCATCTTACTCTTTTAAAGTTAATTAAGTCCCTAGAGATGCAGCAATCTTGGAAAGGCTTAGCTGTTTAGTACTTAGAGCCATGAGGCTCTCAGATGAAGTGATTGCCTTCCCTGAGCTTCTCAGTAGGTGAATCAGCTCGGATTCAGACCTGGCAATCCCCTCTCCCCATCCCCAGGGACTGTGTCCAGCAATCGTTCTCGGAACGCGGTTGATGCTGGCCCGGAGGTTACAGGTCCCTGGAGCCAGCGGGATGGGCTTTGCTCTGCTCTTCACTAGTGCCCATGCCTAACGGCACAGGTTGGCAGTTCGAACGCTCGTTCGGAAGAGGGGAGATGGGGGCTATTGGGTTTTTCCAGAAAGACTAAATTTACCTTGTGCCTCGTGCCTCCCGGGTGGGTGAGTAAACCCTGCAGCAGCGTAGGCAACGAGAGCAGGAGCTGTAGTGTGAGCAGTTGAGTCGCTGCCGCATTTCCAGTGCGTGGGGGCTACCGAGAAGTTTGTAAACAAGGTCACAGGTGCCTACTGTTCACTGCAGGCTGTGAATCCTCCCTGGTTCTTTACAACCTGGAGTAAAATACCCTATTCCCAGTGAGCTGTAAGGTTTCAGATGGGCTCTGGCCTCATTGTTACTTTTTGGCTGGACCTCCTTGGTTTAGACTGAGCCAGTTGAGCTTCTTTCCGTACGGCGTGATCACGGTACTGGAGTGCCCTGTTCCCTGCATGCTGCAGTATGGTTGTTTTGAATTCTACAGTTGGGCTCAAGCATGCAAAATGTAGGTGTTTCAATCGCTGATTTAAAATTCTCAGGGCAGGATTTAAATTGAAGAGACAGAATTCAGTAGAGCTGTGCTTGTTTACGTCAGCTGAGAGAGGAACTTCCCTGGAAATGCTTTGCAACACTGGTAAATTTTGATACCACTGTATTTTATTAGTTTAGTTAGTGATTTGTCTTCCTCACAAAAATACCTGTATAATTAAAGTGTAGAATTGAAGTTCCTAATATTTACTTAATCATTTTTCTCACAGAATATGAGAGCAGAGAAAAAGGAAGACCTCCACTTTTTCCTTCATTTTCTTCTCCTGTGGTTCTCCTCTCTTCCTCTTGCACTTGCCTTTTCTTTCTGGCACAGTATATGAACTACAGCTGCAGGCTGTGGAGGAAAACAACCTTAGGAGGAGACACCATTCATTTCCACTTAACGACAAATTGTAATTCAGTGACTTTTTGCAAACTGCAGACTTAGGAATCAGCTGTAACCCCAGTTATCTTCAGTAAGAATTGTTCTGTAGCCTCTCAGACTGTAAACAGGTGACAGACTATTTGTTCTAGTTAGTGACAAAAGCAATCTACTGCTAACGCATGATTTTTCTGCTTATTTTAAGGGACTTGAAGTAAAATTTCCCACGTGTGATGTCTCCACCAACTGAACGTATTCTGGTGGCAGGTAAGCTGTAACTGCATAGCTGTAAATATCTGAAACTGCTCTATCATCTGTCACTGCCTGCAGTAGCACGGCTCTTTTGCTGAAATGTTTAATTGCACGAGCTCTGTGGGGATGTAACTGAATTTAAACAACAACAAATCTTGGTTGAGTGAACACTCTCTAGTCACACCTCTTGGTGTGCCTGAATTCCACATCTGCAGTACGCTGAGGCGATCCTGCTGTAGAAGCCTTCAGCACTGAAGCCAGGGAGCAAACTGCCTCTGTTACCTTGCTTGTTTGGAGTGGAAGTCGTGCAGTTATTGCTGAACAATTGATGTGCAAAATTTCATGCTAAAGCCTGGCAAGGGGAAATGCACTTAAACAGAACCAAATAAAAACATAATGACATTTTCCAGTCTGAAATTATATCAAAAATCATAGCAATAATGTGTCAGTAACCACATTTCAGTACTGAAACCTCTAGGCTGTCAGGATCTCTGAGAGTAGAGAGTCCTTCTATACTGGGATGGGTGGATTAGAAGGTAGGAAGCAAGAGGTGATGAAATAGTCATTTTCCAGGGAGTTGTGCAGGGGGCTTGAGCCCAGTTGTGTCAGCATTCCTGACTGCTTGGGAATGGGAGACTCGGTTTTGATGGCAGGCTCTGGTTTTCAATCTCCCTGAGGAATTACAGGAGGATGTTGTTACATTTTGTGTCAAATGAAATGAAACAGAAAGGCCAATGAAGGTAATGTTAAGTGATACACCAGGGTATAAAAAACAGCCAAGCAAACCATCAACCCCCTAATTTTACACTTGGAGTAACTGGATCTGAGCTGGCTATTAAAAATCAGGAAAAATACCTCTACAACAGTTATTGGAGGGTTTTGCTTTTAATTACTCTGTAATGATGAGAAAAGCAAGGTGGCTTCCAGAGTAAGTTCTGGCTCTGTAAAAATTCCCCATGCACACGTATGGTTCTCATTCCGCTGCGTCAGAAGGAAGACAGTAGAACTGGCAAAAGTTTAAAGAAGAGTGAGAAAGAACAAAGAAGAGTATACATTTTTTTTCCTGTTTTTATTTTTTCTTTTCATGCAGAAACAGCCTAATGAATGGAGTGCTTTAGTCTGGAAAAGAGGAAAATGATGGGAGAAAAGGGAGAGATCTGATAGAATTGTGTTAAGTCGTGAGTGACATTGCAAAGGTAGTGTTAGTATGCTTTCTACAGCATGAGGAGTAGGGGCAAGAAAAGCCAGTGACTGCGTGAGATCCAGCAGTGCCCTTGGTCTGCACCCCAGCCCTCGGTGCTGATTCTGAACACGGGGGGTTCTCCCTGCTGGGAGCAGCCCCTGCCTGTGCCAACAGCTGCTGCCTGCAGCCAGGGCTGAGAAGAAGTGAGCCAAAAAAGTAAAATCACTGAACAGAATTCGTTCAGTTCTCACTCACACCAGCACAAGGCTGGAACAAGAACATAAGCATGGCTGGGACAGCAGTTCCCAAACCGTCCTGGACTTTGTGGGGATAGTGCATTTTACCCCTTCAAAACACACCTGGAGGAGCTCTGTGCTAGCAGCTGCTTCTCCTCTCGCTGATACAGGCATCAGCAGCTCACTAGGTGGTGCAAAATCTCTAAAGCTCACGTCCTCCCTGTGCAAAACCTGTGACAGGAATTAGACACCGTTGCAACAATTGGAGAGACAAACCATTCCATAGGTTTCACTTAAAAAAGGCAAATGAGAACTCAACAGCTAGCGAGTTGAACTAAAAAGAACAGTGCACTGCAGATGGTTATTTTTAATATCTGGGTTTTAGATTTATTGGAAAATTCTCCACATTTACTAATTACACCTTGATCTGTAGTGACTAAGCTAAAACTGAGCCTATACTAACCAGGAGTTTTCCCCATGAAATGCTGTGGGTATCATTAACCTCCAAAAAGCCTTTCATAACAGAAGGCTAGAAAGTGTTTGGAGAAAATAACACCCTTGATGAAATCCCGGGCACATTGTAGGAACAGTGGGGGGTGAGCTGATCTGACCATTCGTTACGTGCTGCTGTTACTCGGTTTAAACACGTTTACAC
Source organism: Chloroceryle amazona (assembly GCA_027560015.1). NCBI lineage: Eukaryota > Metazoa > Chordata > Aves > Coraciiformes > Cerylidae > Chloroceryle > Chloroceryle amazona. Next base: position 15,611 of record JANHFX010021385.1, on the reverse strand, counting down.
ATACGTGTGGCAAGAAGAGACTGGACCGTGAGGTTTAAGGAAATGATTTATTTGGACTGATGGGTTTAACTGTAAGGCTCAAGCAAACCATCTCTTTGAAGTCTAATACGCCACTAATGCAGGTGTTTTAAGGGCACAGTGGCAGAATGCACTATTGCAACCTAAAAGCAAGAATGCACTGTAACAGATAGGAAAGTGTGCTAAATATTATACGTGTGTTAGTTAATCACCTGTGTTTTCAAGCTTACAGCATGCTAAATATTCTCTCAATGCTCCAGGTAAAGGCTTTCCATCTTAGAAAGGTCACCTTGGCCAATGTCCTGGCCAAGGGGGAAGGGTCTTTAAACAGGTGGGTGTTGGAGAGGGGACTCCCAATTCCTCAGCTAAATCTTTATCCCCTGGTTTATGTATCTGATTATACAGTTTGAATACACAAGGTTGTGGCTGAAACCCTCCAGGTGGTGGTGGCAAAGCTATGCCCCACTGGATTATGCTGACTGAAGACACAAAAGCTGTTGGCTGAGCCCACCACTGAAGTCCTCCAGGCTCTCCTTATCTTACTTTCTCAGGGAGGTGAATAGTGGATTGAATTGAGACTCACTTTTTTTTCTTTCCGGTTTCCGTGCCTCATTGGTCTGATGAGTGGCTTGGTGAAAGAAAAAGATAGTATCCCTGGAGGAGATTTCTGCATTTGCTGCCTGGGTGAGCAGAAACTTTTACAGAGCAGGCTGTGGGCTGATACTGGTGGAGGGCTGGGAAAGGTCAGGCACCCCTGAATCTTGGCTCTTTTTTCAGCAACTTTGCTGGTAAAGCCCTGCACACATTCTCCTAGGCTCTCGGCTTCAGACGAGAGACAGATCATTTCCCCCTCTAGATTTATAAGACTGTTTAAGGTTATGGCATCCTTAGTACCCCTGAGGCAGCCAGGATCTATGGAAATAGCTGGGAAAACTGCAAACCCAGCACGAGAATGAATGCTGCTGTTCCTGTAACAGCGACGTTGGTTTCAGCTTCCCTCCCCAGGCTGATGAGACTGAAGACCTGCCTGGTGCTGCAGGCATCAGCTGAAACAATCTATGCTTGGAAGGCAAATTCCTGGAAAATTTCTTTTTCTAACTCCAAAACATTCCATTTTTACTACTTGTATTTTAAAAATAATATGGTCCTTTCCGAGGCACACATAAATACAGTGATGTTTCTTCTGTATCTCATCCCTAATACCAGCCAACTGCCTGTCAGATTGCTTAAATTGATGTGTTATGTAGCATATCACATTCATCTTTTTAAATTGTTCCATCTTGGTTGTTTGGGTTTGGGTTTTTTTAATTAAAATGTTGTGGGGTTTTTTTGCAACTGAAGATTTCCCAGCAGTGGTGGGTTTTGTTCTTGGTGAGATGAAGTTTTTCATTTGGAAAATTACCTCTTCTGACAGTTGTAGGAGACTTTATAGGAAGACAGCGTTTAATTTTAAAGCTGAAAATCTGGATTATATCAGTAATGTAATCTATTTTCATACTCTTTTTAGGCAGCCTTGCAGGCTACCAAATTACATTTTCTGGAATGTTGGACTTAGTTTTCTTTTATATTGGAAACCATGAAGGGAAATATCAGGGATCTGCTAGGGAATCTTGTGCCCCTCTCCCCTGACACACACTCAGGCAGGGTGCCCGTGGTAGTGGAAGATCCAGGAACCCTAGGAAGGCCTTATTTACAATGTGAGCTTAAACCACCCCACGTTTAACTTCATTTTCCAGTGTTTATTATGGGAAGTGGAAACAGATGGACTAGACAAAGGGATAGTAATAACGTGTCTGACACTCACCAGAGGGGGAAAAACCACCCAGCTATTCCCACATTGGTGTTTGCCTTTTCTTCTTGTACATGTTCATGCAGTTTAACATTTGGTTTTTAAAACTTTAGTATCTCTTGGCTGTTGGCCTGACAGTGAATTACACATGGGTGACCTTGCAGAAGGGGCATTGTCTTGCATGGTATCAGTAATGGCACTGAGATGCTTTCTTAGTCTGAAGTCAAACCTCAGCTGAAAGCAGAAGAAGGAAACAGGAGTAACTGACTATGCTAAGAGTGAACAAAACTCTAGTTAATCAGAAAATAATAATAATTTTGTCTTCAGATTTTTTTCATATTAGAGAGGAAATTTGGAAGTGCCTTTCTCGGTAATTCCAAAGGAAAGGTGACAGACAGCAAGCACTGTTCTGTGCAAGTGTCTTACTGACACTGAAATGTGTTAAAAAAGCTGATGTACATGTCACGAACTGTAATACCAAAAAATATCTGTCATCAGGAATCAGCAACTGACTTACAGTAACACATCACCAGTGTATCTGAATTACAGAAGCTCCTGGTTTTTCTTACTGAAGAAAATATGCACAATATCATTAACTATCAAAGAAAATATTACCATATATTAATAGTAAAGTAGGAATAGTTCCAATATCTTTTTGAAATTAATATAACAACTAATATATTAATGTACATTAATATTCCCAACTGTAATTATTGAAGGACATCTATGACTTGAGGGTGCTGGTTGATGAGAAGCTGAACATGCCCTGGCAATGTGTGCTCGTGGCCCTGCTTGCAGCCCAGAAGGCCAACTGTAGCCTGGGCTGCATCAAGAGAAGCGTGGCCAGCAGGTCGAGGGAGATGATTCTCCCCCTGTACCTGGCTCTCCTGAGACCTGGAGCACTGCACCCAGCACTGCCTCCAGCTCTGGGTGCCCAGCGTAAGGAGGACATGGACCCGTGTGAGCAAGTCCAGAGGGGGGCCACAAAGATGATCCAAGGTCTGGAACACCTCTGCAATGAGGATAAACTGAGGGAGTTGGGGTTGTTCAGCCTGAAGAAGGGGAGGCTTCTGAGAGACCTTCTTGCAGCCTTCCAGTACCAGAAGGGGGCTTGCAGGAAAGCTGGGGAGGGGCTTTTTACAAGGGCTTGTAGCAATAGGACGAGGGGCAGTGGCTTTAAATGGAGAGAGGGTCTATTTACATTGGATGTAAGGAAAAAGTTGTTCACCCTGAAGGAGGTGAGGCACTGGAAAAGTTACCTGGTGAAGCTGTCGATGCCCCATCCCTGGAAAGGTTCAAAACCACTTTGGCTGGAGCTTTGAGAATCTGCTCTAGTGGGAGGTGTCCCTGCCCATGGCAGGGGGACTGGAACTGAATGATCTTCCAGGTCTCTTCCAACCCAAATCATTCTATTATTCTATGATTCTCTGTTTTTTTCTGGCACATTCCAGGTAGGTGGCATAAATAAATGTTTTAGAAAAAAACCAAACATATAGAAGTGCTGTATTTTACTAAACTGTTTTTCTTAGCACATCTTCTAGAACTGCATTATACCTGGGTCTGTTAATATCCGAGCTCAGGTTTTATTGCAGAGGATTTCTTTTTCTTTCACTGCTTCCCTATACAGTTCATCCTTTTTCCACATCTCGAATATGACCTGAGAATCATTCACTTCCTTTGTACCTTGTGAGTACTGGCACACCAATCTGGATTTTATCTGTTCCCAACGGCAAGGAAAATAATTTTAAGAATCCTTCCTCTAAACCAGTTCAGCATGCAATATAATTCTTTTATATTTGTATTGATTGATTAATTACTGAGATCAAACTTCCAATTTAATCAAAACCAAGACGTCCATCCCTCTTTTCCTCTCTATTTCATTTTTTTTCTTGACTATCTCATAGCATACATCCTATTGTTGCTCAGCATTTCTATGTATTTGGACTGCATCTGACCAGAAGTTGTTTGGTTTGACAGATTCTGTATTTGCGACATCAAAATATGTTGCTATGGAAAAAGTTACGAGTTCTAATTAAAAACACAGAGGTCACAAGTTTCCCAGAACCAGTAGGGCATAGATACTAGGAGAAAAGAATCACAGTATAACGAATCCAGAGTTATGTCAATCTGCAGCTTCCCAGATTCTGAAAAAAACCAAAACCATATAGCACAAAGCTGAAATTTTCAATCCCTGTTCAACTGGTTACACTTTTAGCTGATCAACTGGTTACCCTTCACCCTGATATACACTTTTATTTGTCAGCCATCATTGTGCCCTTCCACTCCTTTTGCTTCCCTTTAGCCAAGCTACAAGAATCACTGCTACAAGCACAGGCTCGAGTTCCAGGTGTCTGAGCAGTGACAGGCTGTGACAAGAGGTGCCCACACAATGTCTTAACCAGGGCACAGGATTTAAGAGCAGCTCAGCTTCAGTGGACTCCTGCTCAGTACACACTGATAGGGGAGAGCACACCCACTCTGTGCCGTGTCTGAGGTTTCTGCAGTGGCATGTTACGTGACACAGTCAGGATGTAAACATCTTTGCTCAAAATGGATTTAGCTTATAGTCTTTTCTTGGAGCTCTTGGTGCTGCCACTGCAGTCATTCTTTTTTTTTTCCTCAAAGACAAATCCTGTGTTTGTGCTCCTGCTCTCCAGTAGTAGGGCGAAGCAGTTTTGTCTCTTTGAACTCGCTCCTGCCATTCAGAAGCTGATGTGTTGCTGCTGCAGAACAGTGCCAAGTTATCTCCACTTTCCTCTCAGGGTAGCTGCTGAGTGTGTTTGTGTCTTACAGAGATGGGAAGCTGACAGCATGATTGCTCACGCAATTATTTTCTAGATACAAAAAAAAATAAATAAAAAAAGTCATTTCACCCATGACTGAGCTTGCCAAAGTACAAAATGTCTGTGAGCACAGCACTTTGTTCTCCAGTGGGAAGCTGCTGGTTTACAGCAGGTCTCATGTACATCTGCAGCTCCTTGTAATCAGCCAGGACTCAGACTGAGATTCACATGACCCATAGAGAATCATTCTCGTGACAGAAGGACAATCACAAATGTTTCTTGTAGGTAAGCAGACAATTTTTTTATGTATCTTGTGATTAACCATATGTAAAATTTTGCTTAAGATTTCAGTTATCTGCTAAAGATCTCGCAAAAGGAACAGCATGAGCCTCACGATGTAGACCTACCAATCCAATTTACTGGATGTATGCATACAGGATTATTTTTTTTTCCCCAGTTCCTACAAGATTCTTGACTTGTTTCATTGCTGCTGTTCTACAGAGCTCACTACCATGACTCTGGCCTCAGGCTACATCCCTTAAACTGAGGAGATAGACAGTCAAGTGAAATACCAGAACATGAAACTGACTGTTGTTGGCAGAGCCTTTTTTCATAGCTACAGAGGCTGGCATTGGGATTATGATTTCAAAGCCTATAAGCATCGTTTTAGTCTGACAGAAAATGCCACAGCTGATAAATCAACAGTAGATGTCTGCACACCCCCTCTCCCCCTTACCCCCTTTTTTAGGTTTTAAACTATCAGAGCTTACGAGATGAGGGCTGGATGCCTTCGTGAGGGGCTGACAAGTGCTGATTTGTAGCTTTATGACTGGAGAAAATGTCATTTTTCTGCATGTAATGAATCTTGTTGATATTTTTGAAGTCTAGGAACTGAGCTAATTACCATGAAAAAACTCGAGTCAGCTGCCTTGAAACTGTTTTACCAGCTATTCCTTTTACCCTTCTTTCTATTTTAATAAGGCAAGAAGTTTTCTGATAGTTACAGAATATATTCAGGATCGGGTTCCACAGTTAATGTCTTTCTGTTGAACTGAAGCAGCATCAGATCTTCCTTCTTTTAATTCTAAGCCACACTAGATGAGAGATGGCAGTTTAGAGGGCAACCGTGCCTCTGACAAGACACAAACTTTACCCATTTCTACAGAAATAATTTACTTTATGCTTTTTAATATGCACACAAATTAAGCTCATCACTTAAAAGTCCTAGCTTTATCGTATAACGAGACTGAAATTAATAATCTCCTCATTTTGGTGTGCAGATCGTACAGATTTGTTTTCTACCCTAAAGAAAAAATAATCCAGCATAGTACAGTGACTTTACACGTGTGGGAGTTCTGTTTCCCCATGGTAATTGTGGGGGGAATTTTATTACTATCGGCCTTTCCTTTGAATTTGTTTCTAAAAAAACCCAACCAAGATACTCTGGAAGAGCAGTGTCCCGAAGGGAAGCTGTGGAGATATTTCCTTGAGCAGGATCTCCTGAAAAATGTCTCAGCCCTGAAGATTTCTGAAAGGCAAGAAGCAGAGTAAGACTATTGCAGAGAGCTTGGAGTAACAGGATAGTCTCTGTTAATTGATTTTGTACTAAACATTCTGAATCACAGTGTTGCTAAGTGCAAACAGAAATATTTTTCTGTTTGTTGCCAAACAAGTGGAAGACTTTCTGTTTCTTTTCACTGCTTGGAACTCTGGAAACGGGGGAGGAGGGGGAATTCTGTCCAGCCTATCAGGGTCTGGCTCCCTTACCAGGCTCGTTTTAACCCTGTCCCTGTTTCTCCAGGAGTGCAGAACCAGCATCAACCAGCAGTCTCGTAGCAGGAACCCATTCCAGTCAAGTGCAAGGCAACAGAACAATGTGGGGTGCTAAGCAAGGCCTTCTGTCTTCTTCAACAGACTGGGAAATATAATGGAAATGAAAAGAAAATGTCAAGTCTTACTCAGTAATAATTCCATGTGAAGATTTTCACGGCGAAGTTGGGTCAAAGATATTCCTTGTGCACTGATGCTTTCAGTTAATGAAGACAATTTTGTGAAAATAGTTTGTGTGATAATGGGATGACAAAAAAATCTGTGAAGTCATTACAAGAACCATCCATTTCAGAACAAGCCATATAAGGCACATTCTACTCTGCTGAGAAGGACTAGGCAGTAGACCAACGCTTAAAGACAAAGTACCTTCATCCCCTTGGGTTCCCTGACTGCTTTGGGCGCTGATCCTACCACTCTTTTCTTCTATGAGTAGCTTTACACCTCTGCTCTGTGGCTCTGTGTTCTAAGGTCTTTTAGCAGCTTTTTGAAGGCTCGAACTCTGAGGAATATCACGCTGATGTTTTCACTTGACCTACCTAGAGACTGTGATAGTGGTTACGCCATCATATGCTCAAAACCCCTTGCCAACCAGTACTAACTGGCTCTAGCTGCCCCTTACAGCTGCCCCTGGAAGTAGCAGGGTTAGCTGGAGGTGACTGGCTCTGTTCTTGAAAAGGGAGCAGGAAAACTTGTTTAAGGCATGTTCCAGATAGCAGGGAGCTGTGGGTGGCAGATTTGCATCTAGACAACCCTCAGAGAGTCACTAGTTCCAGGCCTTGACAGGGTGTTGATGGCAAGGCCAAGCTTTTTTAGTATCCAAGTGTCTTGGATTTTATTTTTGACCTTATTGACAGCTAGAATACTCGGGCATAAACTGCGGCCAGTTGATCTCATGCTCTTCTGGAGGGGAAGGACTTTGGAACTTGGGTTTAGCTGAAGTGCATTCTTAAAACAGTGCTGCTGTTACCCCAAAGCCATGCTCATTTTGGCCTAGAAAACTAGCTTTGTGGGAGAGAGGTGGCCTTCCTGCTGGGATGGATGTCTGGAAAGTGACCGGGTAGAAAACAGCTTTAAGAGCTCTGTCAATTCTTAGAGGAGGTAGCAGGTGACTTGTGACAAAGATGTGGTAAGAAGACTTCTGGGTGAGCTCTGTCTCTAAGTCTAGGCAATAAGGAGCATGGCAAGAGCAGGCTTTTGTGGCACTGTGGGCAAGTGAGAGGGCTGTTTAATGAAAGGGGAGCTGTCTGCACTATGCCTGAGGTCTGTTTGGCTTCGAGGGGTATAGTACATAGTGGGTGTTTATCAGCAGACCGATTGCTTCTCCTGCTTTGGAAATTCTCCTTCAGTTGCACACCTCTGACAGCAGTCCTGGGGGTGCACCTGGTCCCAGCTCTTAAGTGCATTGTCATTACTTTGTCCCTTGATTGTCAGTGCTGACAGTACAGCGTGGAGCATCGGATGGAATTGACAAACAGGAGCATGACTTTGTATTGATTCCTCTGCTCTGACGGGTTGTGCCACAGGCTAGGTTCAGAGTAAGGGCTAGAAATAAAATCCAGAAACTTCTTCCATAATGCAAGTATGGATTCTAGAAGAATCTGGCCAGTGGCTTAGTTAAACATGTTGATATTACAGAAGTCTTTGCCAACCTTTAAAAATGCAAGCATGCTTATGTAGAACTGTAACCAAAGGCCATTTTTTGGTTATTAGCTATGAGTCAATTTACGAAGGTCAGACTATGGATTAGATATGAGTGGCCAAAAATAACTATCAAAGAAGGTCACCATTGTGCATGTGAGACAAGTTTTTCCAGAGGCTGTGCTAATACTGTTGTGGTATTCTGTGTTGGTTGTGAGAATTAGTAAACTATAAGCTCATTGCAATTTAGGACAAGTGTTTTAGCATGTCCTTTTTGTTACATCTTTTTATTACACCCTTCAGTACTGCCCTGCCTGAGCTGACTGCTTGCTTGTGACTGTTAGATTAAAAATGTAGACTTTTTACCAAACTCTGCACTTTCTAGATCAGTGGCCTACGTTCAGGTCAGCTGCTTGGAAAAAGCAGTTCAGCCTTATCCTTGCTACCTGCCAAAGCTGATCTGGTATGCCACGGTCAAGCTGACCTCCTGAAAAATTGATTTACATACAAGTTAAATATGTATCTTTGACTCCCGACAAAACTTGCAATGAGGAGAGCAGTATTTTCATTACAGTGCTCAAGCTTTATCCAGCCACTGAGGTTGCTCCTTTGCCATCATCCCCTCTAAGAAATTCTGGTTAAAGACACCCTGTAGGTGCACTGAACACGGAATAGGTCACCAGTTCACACTCCCAGTAGCACACCCCAAACTCCTGAAGTCCCACTGTGTTCTGTAACCCTGACACTGACTGGACTAAAATCTGTATGAAGTGGTCTTTAGTTGCAGTGCCTCACAGAAGAGTCCCAGCTGACTCTCATGCACCGAATGTTTTGGGTACCTGTGGTCCTGTTTTTCATCGGTGTAGGTTTGGCATAATATGGTCGACAGCAAGAGACAAGTGGTTTTGTTTTGGTGGGTTTGTGTGTTTGGTTTTTATGCAACAGCTAGAAAAACTGCGTGGAGTTACTACCACGAGGATGATGGGGGAATTTAAATAGGTCCTATAAACATAGTGGATTTGAAAATTGAAATCAAAGGGAAATTTACTTAACTTTCTAGGGGCAGTTTCTTCACATATCCCTTACAAAATTTTGCAGTGTTTATTGTAAGGTTTAGCAAAGGTTTACTATGACCCAGGATCCAATTGGACAGGTTTGTTCCTGCTCATGCTTTAGTAACATTTGAATTTATGTATAGCACAGCACAAGGTTTTCAGTGAATTAAGATCTGGTCACTGTCTGGTTGGTCAGCATAACAGACAGGCTTAGCTTACTGCCAAGTGACAAAGTCATAAAGTCATTCCCTTTCAGATTCTTTTACCTGGAGAGTTTTGAATATAAGGTTTCATACATAAAGGCTTTTGAAATAAAACAAACTCCTTGCTCTTGTTAGTGGGTTTAGTGTGATAGGCAGTAGGAGACACCAGTTGCTGAGGCAAATTGTGTTGACGTGTGTTTTGAAGTAACAAAGCAGTGGAACATTTTCCTCCTCTGTGAGCTTACCTACTCACAGTATTTATTATTTGCATGGGAGGGAAAGAGGCAAGTACCCAAGCCACAAAGGAGTTGCCCTAAGCTCTATTTCACTGCTGTTTGTAAAACATCCAAGGGAAGGAATGAACAATTCTGTCAGCTCAGTTAAGGCTGCTTTAATGTATTAGTGTGGCTGTCAAACTTCTTTTTGAAAGAATAAATGTATTTTTAAAACATGCATAGGGCCACTTGCTCCTGTAGAGCAAAATAAAGATGAAAATATCCTTTGCACTCTTTGAAGTTAACTTAAATCGATGCTATAATGTGTTTTTGTGCCTCAGGCAGCAGGATGTTACACAGTATTCTTGAGCCTTGCACACAAGGCTGCCTTTTGTCTTTCCTCGGAGTCATCTATTGATCTCCAGCAGGGGATCAGCCATACAATAGAGTGACTTAAAAATGCAGTAGCAGCTTAAGCACCCTTGTGCTGGGACGCTGGGGAACTGAAGACACTACCGAAGACAGATTCTTCTTCTCTTGGTCGCTTTGCCTTAGGCTCTCTGAATCCTAAGTGAATTTGTGAGGAATATTTGTTTCTGCCATGCTAGAGCCACCTTTCAAAATGATTTCTAGAAGTAACTTTGAAATTATCCAGAATTATTCTGAAGGGTGACCTATTGATAAACAGCTTGCGTTTTCCATTGAAAGCTGCGACGCTTTAGGGAGTTATCTTAACAGGTGGTCTAGTGAATTTTTTGAGGGGGACTCTGTCATTTGAGGGCCACATCATCACTGGCTCTGAGCAGAGGTTGTTGACTTAAAACCATTGCTTCTACAGCTGGGAGAGCTGGTTCTGTACCGCTCTCTCGGACCACACTAGAGCTTTGCATGGAAACAGCTCAGCGCAGAACAGTGAAATGAAGCTGCCATTACTGACCTTTGAGAACTAAAAAATTTCTGTTCCAGAGAGTGCCTCACTGAGCTCAAGAGTGGGTTTGTATGACAGACACTTGAATGGAGTCAGTGGTATCTGGATGCGCCACAAGTGTGTATTTACTCTAAAGCTCCTGAGAGAATAGCTGCTTTAGATTGGCAGGGTTAAGACATCTGTGAATAGACTTTGTGCAGGCAATTTACTACGGATAATATTTCAGAACAGTGCTCTTGAGCTGCTATTCAGTGAGATTTGCATGCCTGCGAAATGTCATCTTATCTTCCTTTTCTCCTTCTCTCATGAATGAGGCACTCTTCAGATTTGCCTCAATGAAAGCTTTGTTTTTGTCTTCAACATTCAGCGCAAACTTTCTGATGATCAGAATGCAAAATGCTATCATAACAGAGATTTTTTCCTTCTCAGACTGCCAGTTTAGGAATATTGCTCACTGGTGGATGGAGCTGAGCATTTACTGAAAGCATTTGGATAAATCCAGCAGATTTTTCCTCTGCCAGGCCTGATGTGTGTGTCCCACCAATAGTGCTTTTGGAAAGAGTATTCTGATATCGTGTGTAAGTCTTGAGGACTTCTCACTTCTCTTTTGGACGCTTGGGTCTGTCATAGTGCATCCTTTCTTTGCTCCACGCAGGACAAATGGGGAGGTTTGTCCAAGGCCACAAGGCATGGCTGGCCGTGCTCAGTGGTATTTCTGTGTTTCACTGACAGTCCGAAACGAGGGGAGGAGGACTTGCCTAACATTGTGACACCTGTTATAATGTCACACTGATACCTGCTCTGGGATTGCACGCTGAACTCTCTGTCCTTGAGAATTCAGAGGAGCTGTGCAGAGAAACACACCCTTAAGGGAGTTACCGCATGGGGACTCTCTGTAAATGTATCTCAGAAGCATTTTCTAATAATAAGATGCATAACGTCAGTGGCTGTTTCCAGAGTCTGTACTGATGTGTTGAGATGTTTCACTTTCTGAAACAGAACTGCTGCCTGAAATTCCCTTACAAAGTCACTAAAGCAGAGTCCTGTAGGGAAGCAGAAGGGCTGTCTGAGCAAGGGTGGTAGATCTATCTGATGCATCTTCTCTAAAACGAGAGAACTGTTTCCAGCAGAACAGAGAGATCCATTTTCCATCTGCCTGCAGAAGAGCAAGGAGAGTCAGCGTGGATGAAAACACTGGAGGCAGCAGATACATCTTCAGCAAAGTGAGCTGTGTCAGGAACAATGAACGATGAGACCGGGGGAAGTCCCAGCAGTGTCCCAGCAGTGCTAGAAGTGGTTGACTAGGAGCATGTAATTCAGTGTAGTTGATCAGATGACTGAAATATAGAAGTAACATCTCAAAAGATGACAGAATAGAACAGGAGCTTTTGACCTGTGGAAGCCTCTCCTATTTCCATATTATCTCTAGTTTAAATGCAGAATAAAGGATTCCTTCCAAGCCTTAACATGGCACAGATGTTACTGCAGGTGGCACCATCTCTGCCAAAAAAAGCTTGTAAATATGCACAAGGAATGTAACCAGTCAGGTTCAACTTCCAATGACAGTTGTTCAAAACAAATAAAATAACATGAAATGTTTATCCTTTCTTCCCATACCTTACCCCTCAGCTGGCATTCAGGGTTCTCCCGAAGAAAACGTGTTTCCACCCATCGTCCCAGTAGGGAAGGCTCAGCTTCTACTCCACCAGAGATCCAGGAAATATTTGCTAAGTTGCATCACAGCAGAACGAAAACCTTCCTTGAGCTATAGGGTCTAAGAGAAAGGAGGTTATATATGGCATTATTTTTCTGTTCTCTAATGGAAACTATTGTCTAACTTTCCTACAGCTGGGGTTTTCTAATTGTTGGAAGTAATTTGCCCAGATTAATGCTCTCTGTTCAATGCATTTAACGTGACAATTTCATAACACTACAGGCTTTATCAGGAGTCGGAATAACCCCTGGAAAACCCCAGGAGGCAAAAATGCTTTTCGAGTTTAGCTGTTGAGGCTGGATGCTGCTGCTTTGTGAAAAATGAAGTAATTGTTTTGAGGGAAAGAACCATCAGAAAATTACTGGGTCCATCAGAATTCTTTGTCTTTCATTAGACGTGTTATTCAGTCATAACTTGGCTTTTATTTTTGTATTTATCACAATGCCTGGTTTTGTGTCTCTGATAATACTGGAGTACTGTGAAACTTCCCTAAGCCTGTAGTACAAAGTAGTGTACAGTTAAGTTACCCATAAAAAACCCCTCACCTCATTTTTAAATCAGATTGAATTTGGGAAAGGCATGGGTATTCTTTTGTTTCAACTTCATGTTGAATGTGTCAGCTTGCATAAGATCATAAAAGCTGTTGTGTTGGCTTTTATTTTTCCCCCTAAAGAGAAGTGCTTGCTAATGTCTGCGAGTGTCCTTAAGTGTTCTTCTCTGCATAACCACTGGGGTGTTCTCATTGGGGTTGTTCTCACTGGGGTTGTTCTCATTGGGGTGTTCTCACTGGGGTTGTTCTCACTGGGGTTGTTCTCATTGGGGTTGTTCTCACTGGGGTTGTTCTCATTGGGGTTGTTCTCACTGGGGTGTTCTCATTGGGGTTGTTCTCATTGGGGTTGTTCTCATTGGGGTTGTTCTCACTGGGTTGTTCTCACTGGGGTTGTTCTCATTGGGGTTGTTCTCATTGGAGTTGTTCTCACTGGGGTTGTTCTCACTGGGGTTGTTCTCACTGGGGTTGCTCTCATTAGCTTTCTCTACATAACCACGTCTAGTTGTTTGCAATAGCTGTAGCTAAGGAACTGTGTGTAGTTGGGTATGTTCTCCAGAGTATCTTTTCTCCCTGAGATGTATTAACATACACTCCCAGTACTGCCCTGGAACCCATTTAGACCGGCAAGAGCTATCGTTCAGTCAACTGTCTCGACCAACCAGCTTCCCGATTCCGACTGCCAAAAATAACCTTTGATTTAAGATTGTCTCTCACGTAACCCCCCATTGTTTTGACCCCTTTTTTCCTGAGGCTGGTCGTACGAAGCACAGTTTGCTGCCTTTGCCCAGGTTAAGAAAGGGTCTTTGGAATTGTAAACACATGAAACGTGTTAAAAGTGTGTGAGACTTCCCAGAAATACCGTGCTGCAGCCAGGAGCTACTATTGTGCACACCCTTCCCCCTCAAAAACAAACAGAAAAACAAAATATGGAGTTAAAAATTGTAAACCGACTGTAATGGTGTTTCCAGGTTTTCACCCAGCTTTAAGGGTTACTGCTTAGAGTTGATAGTTCAGCCTTCAGTCCTCTAAGTGATGAGGAGTCCCAGTACCAGTTAACACAGGGTCCCTGACAGCAGGAGAAAACACCCCTTGAAGTGTGGGTGTTGTTCTGGGTGTTGCTTGGATTCCACCCCCCCCAGTCAAAGATACCAAAGGATCCTCTGGAACCCTGCAGGAATCCAGCGGATCCTGGAGCTCTCCCTCCTACAATCCTTAGTGGCCTATTTGATCCTCTCCAGCTTTTCTTCCCCCCTGTTGGTCTGAGGTTCCTTTCCCACCTGGGACCCTGCACAGGCTCTTGGTCCCGCATCCGCAGGCACCTCGGAGCTGCGAGGAGGCAGCTGGGCTCACGAAGAGGTTCCTGGCACGTCAGTGAAGGGTGAGCCCGGTGTGCTGGGTAGCTGAAGGCCAGCTGGGTTTAGAGCTGGGTTTAGAGCGTGGCGTGGATCAGTCGGAGCTGTCTGATCAGGGAGGGACATGGAGGGAGGGGAAAGGAGGAATATCTGGTGGAACGCGAGGTGGAATCCTGTGCAGGTTTTTGTGGAGGCAGTGGTTCTCACCTTACTCAACCCGACTCACTGGTGATGATTTCCTTATGCTCTTTATTTCTTAAGGAGAAGAAAAAAAAAGGCCTTACTTGAAGACCAGAATATTTACAGTAAATTTCCTAAGCACCAAAATCGATAGTGCAAGTGAACACCACAGTAAAAACCAGGAGCCCCGGAGTCCAACACGAAGAGATTCCAAGCGGAGCCTCATCAACCACTGACAGTAAATTCAAAGTGCGTACAGCATTGTTTGATAAAGCCCTAGGATGTCTACCAGGCCACTGAGCTCTTCAAAAAATAGTGATTTTTTCTGTTTAGTCTGTGTCTTTTGTAGTTATTTAATGTGTTTCTTCTCTGCACTAACCTGAGGTTGTTATTATACAAGGTTTTCACAAAACCTAGGCGTAGCTGCTGCCACAGTAACCCTGTGAGACCCGCGGAGTGACAGAAGTTGTAAATTTTAGGGGACTGCTCAAAAGTCAGTGTAGCGTGGCACACACCTTCTAAGGTCTGAGCTGCTTTCTCCACAAACGTGTCAGCAGAAGGAGCACAAAACGACGAGCTGCTTTGGACTGTGAAATGAGAATCTGAAAAGGACTTCAGAACCTCCTGCCACCCGACTGTCTGAGATCGTAGCATGCCCTGGGTGGGAAGGGACCTCCAAAGCTCCTCTGGTCCAACCCCCTGCAGGGAGCAGGGCCATCTGCAACCAGAGCAGAGCCCTATGAAGCCTCACCTTGAATGACTCCAGAGATGGGGCCTCCACCACCTCCCCGGGCAACCCCTTCCAGTGCTCCACCACCCTCGGAGTGAAGAACTTCTTCCTAATGTCCAATCCCAGTCCACGCTGCTCTAGTTTACAGCCATCGCCCCTCATCCTACTGCTGCGAGCCCTTGGAAACAGCCCCTCCCCAGCTTTCCTGTAGCCCCCTCCACATGCTGGGGGCTGCTGTGAAGTCTTCCCCGAGCCTCCTCCAGGCTGAACAAACCCAACTCCCCCCGTCCTTCCGGGACGCGTCTTCGTGGCCTCCTCCGGACCCTGCCGTATCTCACCCCAGCGGCTGCCTCAGCCGGAGGGTCCCCGGCCCCGGGGCTGCCTCAGCCGGAGGGTCCCGGGGCTGCCTCAGCCGGAGGGTCCCTGACCCGCTGCGCTCCGGCCCCCCGGGGTCGCTGCCCAGCTGTGGGCGGGGCTGAGGGCGCGTGTCACGAGCGGCCGTGGGCGGGGCCGAGGCCGGATGTGTGTGGGGCCGGGGCGGGGCCTGCGCAGGCGCAGTGGGGCAGCGGCGGCCGCAGCCCAGCCGCGGTAGGTTCGTTGCCGGGCGCGTTGTGGGGCTGCGGGCG
>JANHFX010021383.1:34810-56844 GCA_027560015.1 Chloroceryle amazona | reverse complement strand
TGGCACTCCCCTTTATTCTGCTCCCCTCCTTCCACGGCCTCCCGAAGAGGCCGCGCAGCCTGGCCCGGCAGCGTGGGTAAAGGGAGATCGGTGGTAGTCACCCCACGTGTGCTGCAGCCGCCCGGCTGGCGGGAAGGGTTTTGCAGCGGTCCTCGGAGAGGGCACAGCAGAGGAGCCGAAGCGGCGGCAGCCCAACTGGAGAGGAGAGCACATGAGGCGCTGGCAGAAGGAGGGAGAAGCCGCTGCAGCAGCCGCCAACCGGCTACAGCCGCCCTTGCGCTCCGCAGCGCGGGCCGAGTGCGAGCCCTGAGAGGAGCAGCGGTCCGGAGGTGGCCGCCGCCAGCAGCGAGGCTCCCCCGGCCCGCGGGGCCGCCGCCGCCAGCGCCCCGCCGCCTGGGGGGCCCGGAGCCGGGTGAGTGCCCGCGTTGGGCGGGTAACGGTTCGACGTGCGGGGAGGGGTGTGCGGCGCGGCTTCCTTCGTCCCCCGCCTAGCGCCTGTGCTTAGGTGCTGGAGACAGGGGTCTGGAGGCCGGGGCGAGGCCTGTTTCGTTCACCGGCGCTGGGGAAGGTGCAGGGGCCCGTCCTCCTCGGGCCCCCGCAGCCCGGTGGCAGCGGGGCGCCCTTCGCGGCTGGCTTCGTCGGGGGCGGGCGGAGCGCCTGGGCTCGGCTGTCCCCGCTCTTTTGTCCCTTACGCCTACTTGAAGGAAAGAGGTGGTTGTGTTGTAGTTGTTTGCCGAAGGTCAAGAATCGCTTGCAAAATTCAGCCTGTGAATTATTTACAGGTAAACTGCCGCTGCTGGCAGTTAGGAGGACCCCGCTTATGGAGAGCTGGAGTGGCCTTCGGGGGAGGGACATGCAAATACCAACTTGGTTTCTTAAACGTCAGGGATTAGCTTTTGCTGGTATGACTGTTTCAACTGACTAAAGTATTTCATTATGGGTTTTAGCACGTTTCTTTCTTTGTGTCTGCTTTGGTTTGCAGCTGACGATTTCGAACTTACTGTTTGCATGAGTTTATTTTCATGTAAAATTAGGGAAGGCAATGTCCAAAAAAATGGTACCTCTGTTAAAGGGTAAGAGCCCAGGCTGCATTTCCTTCCTTGCTCAGGCTTTGGGAGAAGCCTTCGGCGTGGACACTTTGCTCTGTCTTGCAATCTATAACCTTATTTGAACCTTTCAGTCTACTGAGATTAAACCGTGGGTGTAATGGCTTTTGCAATCAGGAAAAAGCAACCCAACAAGCTAAAACAAAACCAAAATAAACAGCAGTTATACTGACCATTTTGCCATATGTGCATGTTTTGCTGCAGTTACACAGTCGCCTGTACTGTAAGTAATGCCCTGGCTTCTGACCATGCTGCAAGTGGACCGTCTTTAAATGTGGTTGTTCCTGGTAGGGCTCTTCTGGAGTTTCCATTAGTAGCCTGCAAGAAAGAATGTTGTCCCCCAGGCCAGGAACCATGTT
Organism: Chloroceryle amazona; assembly: GCA_027560015.1. Lineage (NCBI taxonomy): Eukaryota > Metazoa > Chordata > Aves > Coraciiformes > Cerylidae > Chloroceryle > Chloroceryle amazona. The sequence goes on along the minus strand of JANHFX010021383.1, from coordinate 55,379 downwards.
CATAAAGCTGTGCATTCTCTGAGGCACTGTAACCTGTTCTAATTGAGAAACCTGTGATGACAACAGGAAAATAATTTTAGAAGCATATAAGAAAATTATGTTAAGCCATGATTATAGCTATTACTTCTCTGGTTTTCAGTGAGCATCATTATAAGGAAGTTAAAAGCAGAAGGGTAAAAATCCTAATGGAAGGCAAGAGTTTTCAGCTGTTACTGTGAGCTAGTGAGCTAATTAAAGACCAGAAGGCTGTATGTGTGCATAGAATTTAAATTTCTAGAGAAGTAAAACAGAAGTTTCTCTCAGTTGCATGAATGAACTCCCACTTGCCAGGAGATTTAACTACGTGGTGGGTGACAGGCATGGAAAGTAGTAGTCTCTGGATCTAGTGGGAAAAAACCCCAACCACCTAACCAAGCAAAAATCTTGTAGCTCATAACTGAGTTCGGTGCTTGTTCAGGAGCACCGGGAAGTGTTAATGTTGTTAGGCGTGTACATTTATCTGTGTGGGGTTTCTTGTTTGATATGCACGTGCATAAAATATTAGTGAAATAGGAAGTGGTTGCTGCAACCTCTTGAGCATCTGACTCTTAATTCGGGATTGAGTCCTGACTAACGAAGCAGTACCAGCATGTAATTGGCAGGTTTTGCTATGAATATTAATGTGTGTGAACGTGGCACTCAGTTTATGGACTGCAGGTGGGAGTTGGAAGTAGGTGAATGTGCATGTGCTGGAGAGCAGGATTAGATTGCAAAGATTGTCCTGGAACTGTTGAGAAGTCCTATGATTCCCCTCTGCTGCAGCTCACACTTGAGCACCTTGTTCTGCCTCCTCTAGCAGATTACCAGCTGCTTTTGCAGAAGTCATTTGATCCTAACCTCTCCATGTACCCTAAGGATTTTCTTTTGAGTTTTGAAATATTCTAGCCAGTCTATGTTGGGGGAGAAGAGATTAATTTTGTAGGAATTAGTGTGGGTTAAATATTTTTGTTTCAAATGTGCACTTGATCGATAGTACCATTGTTTCTTAGTTTTGTCACTGTATAATGCTGACGTTTCCCACTTCATCTGCTATGATAGATAGGAAGTTGAATGCAAGATAGTTTTTTTTGTAATAGCTTAGTAGAAAGAATGGGTGCAAATGAGGCAACATCTGCAGTATCAAAGGCAAGAAGTTAAAAACAAATCTTTCACCCTTTCTAGGAACTGTACACTTTTTTCTTAATGCCCTTTGGAGGGGATGATAAAGACGGCAGTGTGTGAATTCCTGTTGTTTGAAATCTGTTTCTTTCCAAATCTTTACAATTGTTTTCTTCAATTTCCAGAATTGGGGTTTAGTGCTCCTAGGAGCAGAAGTAGAATTTGTGGGACATCATTTCATTTGTGTTGCCTGGATGTTGTATGTTGTGAGTGGTGCTCAAGTCAGGGATGGTGGAGCAGTTTTTGTTAGTTTGCAGAAAATGGTGTGTTCTTTATTCCACATTTTGGAAGATACCTTTCCTCCACCCCAGTAATGACTCTTCTGTTCGTTAAAGTGGGTTCCTCCTCTAGTAAATCTCCAATATTAGGGTGGTTACTTCATTTGTGTTAACTTCCATTTTAACTCAGAAAAGTGTCACTTGATTTCATATGCTGCTTATTTCACAATACCTCCATATTAATGCAAGAACAGACAGACCAGTCTGTTATGAGAAATCCCAATAACTACTATATGGTGTTTTAGCCTGTTGGTCAGAGAACTGTTGTTGATAGGTAGGTTGTTACAGCCATCTCTGTTTTCCTTTTGAATTGTTCCTTTTCTCCAGATGTCCGTGGTAGTTCTGCCTCTGTAGGCAGCTTAGTGATGCTACCAAGATCAAGATTAAAATCTGAAATGACCAAAGGCTTGCTGGCATCTTCCTGTGTAACGGTCACGTAGTTCTGTGTTTACACTGTTAATGAGATTGTCACTCATGTGTTGCACAAGGGCTGTTAAAAGGAACAGATTTCAGTAGTGACTGCCAACCAACTGGCTTTCAGAGTTATAAAATCATAGTAAGAGAAATTCATTGTACACACTAAATAACAGCTATTGCATGTCAGGTGTAGGCAGATCACGCTGGAGCTGTAAAACTGGTTTGTGATCTGCAGTGCCTGGGCTGTGCAGAGATGTTTCTGAGTCACATTTGCATCATTAAAACTTCTTGAGCGATGCCATTGTCTCCTTGGAATGCTGCACTTACATGGAGGGTGAAGTTTGTGGATTCCATGGTGAGATCAGTGCTTCTGGCAGAGATAAAAATCTAGAGAATTAACTTCCTGTTCATGTCAGCTTTCCAGGATACCGGTTGGTGTCTGATTCAGAGCCTTCTGTGGTTTGACTGAAATGGTAGCTGTGTGAGTTGACAAGCACTCTTGTTTTTATTTTGCAGTGAATAACCCGATGTCCTCTAAATAAATTTCAAGAGTTCACTGATAGTGTTTCTAAAACTGTCCTTTATTTGCACTTTGGTTCATCAGTATTTCCCTTTGTACTGCAGCCTATTGACTACAGTGCAAGAAGTCATGCTATACAGTCATCCTGATTATGGTTGCCCAGCTAAGAGGCTTATTGATGGCACAAACAGATTAGTTCTGAGATAATTCTTAGATTCAATTATGCTGGCAGATTTGCTTTGGTTAAATTGGTTAGGGACTGTACCAGTGCCGATTCTTTCCCTTATGTTACAGCTTCTCTGGACAGGATTGTCTAACCTAAACCCAAATGATGTGGTTACTCTTTAACTGTCATATTTCCCTGTGTGCATGTTTTTCGTTTGGGTTTTTTAAGTGTTCTGGTAGATCAGTCTATATTAGAGCCCTGTTGGTTTTGCTTGCATCTATAGTGGGTGTTGAGGACACTGCAGCAGTCAGTAATCGAAGAATGGAAGTGAGAAGAGCTTGAATTAAAAGCTCTTGCAACTTTTCTTCACCGGTTTCTTTTGACAGAAGACCACGTTGCTGTCCAGCAGAGCAAATTTTCGCCTTTCTGTGGATTCCCTCTATTATGTTGCTGGGAATCAACTCCCTGACTAAGCCAAGAAGGTTAATTTTCTATCAGGTTATCCATCCTCTAAGCAGCTGTTAGCTCAGTTTGCGAAGGAAGCAATAGGAGTAAGTAGCTGAGGCTTTGGTGTCAGGAGGGAAAGTGAGTGTTAAGCTGATTTTGAAACTGCTGCACTCTAAGCTCTGATATAACCAATCTCCGTTGTGCGTCGGTAGAGGAGATGCTAAAGCCAAGGCTGACAACAGCCTGCCACGTTTGTGTGCTTCTGGAGTATTCTTGTCTCTGGCACCTGTATGAGCAGAGGAGATAAATATTGACTGGTTGATGTTCTTAAGCTATACACAGACATCATCCCCGGAGAATACACTTGAGAATAAATTTCAAAATTTTCATTTTGCTCTCTTTTGCTTCAGTCTGCAATTCTCAGTGTTCTTTCCCAAGCAGGATGTCCACAAATTATGGTCTCCATTGTAAATAATGCAGTCCTCAAAACTTAATGTCTAAAGCCAGTACGATTTTGGATTTACAAAGTAATATGAACTTACCTGGGGGGAGACTGTTTCCCTCTGCCACTCTCTTTTATTTGTTCTTGGCAAACTTCTTTGGAAAGGCTTTTGCTTTTTCAAATGTGCATAAAATCATCAGGCTTTTTTTTTTATTTTTTTCTTGAGTTTTGTAACATCAGCAGGTAAAAGTTTTTCTTCATAGACTGTAAAACCAGAAAGAAAATCTGGGAGATCTAGTTGGATTTTTGAAATGCTGAGCTTGTGGCTTCATCCTGAAGTGTTTTGATCTGAGTTAAGACTCATATGTTTGTAATTACTCTGGGGAAAAGCTATCCAGGTATTTTTCATTAAATGCTGATTTCCTAGTGAAATAGCCATGTGAAAATTGCTTGTGCTTTTTGTCTTTTTTTTTTTTTCTTTAAAACTTCTTTTAATTCTGTGTTCTGAAGGGTTTAGAAGTGAGCAGTTTTATTAAGATAATCCTCCCCACCACTGTTTAATTTGTGGATCTTCTGTAACTTTGCAGGAGGTCAGCAAATACCTTAAGACTTAAATGTGTAGTAAAGCATGTAAAAATTATTTCCTTAGTTTCTTTTTGCATACCATTTAAGGAAATCAGTGAACATCAGGATGAAAGAGACTAGTCTGGAGAGCAAGTGCAAAGAGAAATACAAAGCGATGAATATTTTGCCTGCAAAATCCCAGAAATACAGTGTGTTGTAAAAGAACAAAGTTGACTTTATGGTCCTTTGTGAATATAGGAACTTTGTGGAAATTGTGCCACTTTGTCTTAAAGATACTAGACAAAAAACTTAAGAACGTACCTCTCCCCTAGTCCCCTATTTAATAATTCCAGTGCTTCAAACAAAATACAGGAAAGTGCTTATTATTAATTTTTCAATGAGGTTTAAAATAATGGTGCATTAACTCATCCCAGCTTTTAACAGAAAGCAAAGATTAGGAAAATGTTCATACTGTGGAAACATTTATAGCCCAGAGGGGAAGACTGAAAAGTGTGGATAGATGGAAATAGTTACGTGCATCTCTGAGGAGATTAGTTGATTACTGTAAATTGGAACCAATCACTGCACTTCAGTGTTCTATGTTCACATAAATTCTCATTTTTAAAGGCAGATTCTGGTTATGTTACATAAATTTCACACAAGTGAGGACTGTGTGAACTGTGGTCTGGCAGCTGCCATTATTTGGTGTCCTAGAAAATACCGAAGTGAAGTTTTGTCTGAAGAGAGGGTTGTTCGGGTGTGGGTGTGTGGTGGTTTTTTTTTTTTTGTTTGTTTTTTTTTTTTGTTTTGTTTGTTTTTTTTTTTTTGAGATTACATCCATGTCTGCTGCCTATGGGAAGTGGAGACTTGTGCACTTATCCTTTTTCCAGTCTTTCTGGAAATACAGATTCTCGTTACAGATCTGTAGCCACAAATAGCACTGCCTTCAGAAAGGAGTGGCACACTTATGGTTTGTTGGGGCAGAACTCCAGTAATGCTCACTTCCAGGAATTTATGGAGGGGGTGGAGACAAGTGTTTACCAAAACCATTACCTTCTTAGAGACTTGGGTCCTGTGATGAATTCTGCAGACCTGTAAGGGTGAAGGTCATGGCAAGATCAGTCATTTATGGCTGAATTTCCCAAGGGTTATGTAATTTTGTCAGGTAGTAGATAGGTGTGTTATGGCTTGACCCAGTGAATTGGGGCTGATCTGAGAGCCACAAATTTCCAGTATAAACCAATTGGAACTGAAAGTGCTGATTCTGATTGTCTGAAACGTTTATAGCCTTTGATTGCTCTTGTATTTGTTCTCTAGAAGTTTGTTCTGTAATGGCTTTCTCAAAAAAATTGTATTCTTCCAGACATGCAAAGCTGTTGGAATGAAGAGACCGAGAAGGGTTAGATATTGCATTTATCTATGAAATAGAATCTTCTCCCGAAGTCCAAAGTGGTCTCTACTGTCATGCTTTTGGATGCATGTTATGCTCTCATTCTGTAGAGAGCATTGAGTTCTCCATGACATTCACTTATACTGCCTTATCTACTAAATGAGACTTCATTTAGGAACTGTTGTACCTCAGGCAAATTCAACTTTCTTAAATGCTTTGCCCTTCTAAATTGCAAAACATTCAACATAATCTTCTAATGAATGTTCCTCACCCCTCCTTCTTGCACTGCTTCTTGTATGGACATGCAGTGGCCCAGCTTGGAGAGCTGATCTAGCTAAGAAGTACTTTACATCATCCCTCTGTGTGTTGGACTTGATGATCTTGAAGGTCTGTTCCAACCAGAAGGATTCTGTCCTGTCCTGTGTCCCCCATCTTCTTGGCTCAGCCTTTCAACCAGGTAGACATGGAGCAGTATAAACACCAGTGGCTCTGTGAGGAAAAAGGAGTGACAGGAAAGTATGGCTTCAGGGTAAGCGTGCAGTAGGATGAGGGTGTACATCAACATTGGCTGGAGGTGACAGGGAAAGCATGTGCCTGAAGGCCTGTGCAGCCAGATTAGCCTGGTCTCATAGTTGGCCATCTCTGATTGGAACAGTCCTACATTGTTGCCAGCTGTGTGTTGTACTACATCATTCACAGATCTTTCACGCTGTTAGCCAAGGAGGAGATAAGCCAGGGGGGCACATTGGAAAAAACATTTTGAAAACTTGGTTTAATTTCTTTGTTTCTAGTTTTCTGCTAGTTTGTGTTTCTCAGGGGGTTAGATGATTGACTGCTGGAGGAGACCCAAAGGCAAGGCGAGAGGGTGCAGGTGAGGCTGGTTAGTGCTTAGTTTGCTTTAGTTGCCTAACACCACACCTTGTATTTAATGTTTGTGCATCACCTTGTATAGCTCTTTTTAAAAACAAGACTTAATGTTATCAAAATTGTATCAGTGGCTAGTTGTGTTGAGAGTTTATTTTTGTGGGGGTTTTTTTGTTTGTTTTTAATAAAAGAAAACAGCAAACATCATTTTAGTAATCTTAGCAGAATTGCATGGGGAAGATTGAACACCCTGCCCTATTTCTGTTACCTGAGATGGTAAATTAGCACTAATTACCTTGTCCAGAAGGCTGAGCGGAAATTCCTAAATGCACCTCGCAGCAAGCCTATTGTTTTGATCCTATGACCAGTGGGGATAATGAAGATAAAGATATGATATAATATTGTAGCAGGAGAAATGAGTAAGAGGAAATAGGAGGGGCTACATAGTCAGGAAAATAATCAGCTTGTACCATCGTAACTTGTTCTAGCAGATGTAATGTGGTGTTCTCTTGGTTACTCAGACCTTTCTCCAGAGGAGAGAAGCAAACAGTTGTTATAATGTGGGCAGTAAAAGAATTCTTATTTATTTGGCCAAATCTTAAACTGAGCAGCTATAGAATACTTACTTTGAACTCCAGAAGTTGAGAAGCTGTGAAATGACAGAGCTTCGTCCTGTTGTGGCTTTGATGTGAATCCAACAACAGGTAATTAATTTCTGTTCCAAAGGGAAATTGGTGGTTCCTGATTGCTAACTGGAAACTGTTGTTTGTTTTACAATAGAAAATTTACAATCCAGCTGCATAGCAACCTGGGACTGTACATATGAAGCTAAAGAATAGACCTTAGGAGGGACTATTCTGGACACTGTGCTGTTAACGCTGGAGAAGTGAAAGAATTTTGAGCTCTTGAGATCTCAGAATAATTCAGCACTAGATGTTCTTAAAGGGCACTAAAGACACTTGCAAGTATCTTTTATGAATTCTGATATTTTGGCTAATCTCTATTTTTTTTTTTTTCTCCCTGCTTTTGTGTCTGTATATCTGTCTTTTTTTAACCATACTGTTTCTCTGGCTTTGTTTTGTATGCCAAATATTGCAGGTTTTCATTTCCTCAGTGAAGAGCTCAAAGAGGGAACTTGGCCAGCTCCTTTTCTTTACAGGGAATCTGTAAAAAGCTTGTAAAATTCTTGGTAGCAACTACTTAGTAGAGGCGTTTGAAAGACAGAAGTTAACAAATGAGGTTAAGAAGAACTGATAAAATATGAGTGAAGATAGTATTTAAGATACAGCTTTAAAAAAACCACAAGAAACTCAGAATTGAAATTAATCCATTATAAATTTATTTTCTAAATATATCTTCATAAAATATAATGCAAATATGTTTAGCAAAATTTATGTAGTATGCCAGATTTTCATGATAAAATCCCAGGGATGGCTGTGGTGGCCAAAAGAAGTTATGTTTCCTAACTGTATTCCTTGCCTAATGAGAACTTCATAAAGTGCCTGCTAACACTGATCTGAAAAAAAGGTGACTCACTAACCTCTTGGAGAATACATGTTAATAGAATGGGAATCTGATATTTACAGTTGCAAATGCCTATCAGTTATGAGGAGCAGAATATGGCTCTCTAATTCAGAAATGATTCCTCAAGTAAAGTCCAAATTGTGAGGCTGTGGATTATGGATTGTAAAGGGTTGGTTTGTTTGTTGTTTGGGGTTTGTTTGTGTTGTGGGTTTTGTTGTGTGTGGTTTTGGTTGGTTGGTTTGGACTTTTCTTATGGTTGTGGTGTGGTGGTTGTGTGTTGTGGTGTTGTGGGGTGGGTGCCTTGGGGGGTGTGTTTTTGGTTTGGTTTTGTGTGTGGTTTTTTTTTTTGTATTTTTGTGGATTATCTTTGCAGGAGCCAACAAAATGTCTTGATTCAACATGTTTTACCTTTTACACTCTAGAGCAGCACAACCAGGCTTGGATCATAGTGGTTAAACAGGTTGTTACTTGATGCTTTTTGTGTGACGATCACTTGTAGTATGCATGAGCTGAAAAAGGTGAAGGAGAAAGGACGATAGGGTGGGTGTTTCTGCGGGAGAGGGTCCATTACATGACAAGACAAGGTGCTTGGTCCAAAATGGCTGGAGTGGGAGCCTATGTTGGCCTCCGGGCTTCTCTGCTTTTTAATGTAAAAAAAAAAAAAAAAAAAAGGCCAAATTATTCTTGTTGGATACAGTAGTGTACCTGCCTGAAAATACTATGTACAGTATCTCAGCTGTGGGGGTCAAAGAGTCTGGAATCCTTGACGCCTCAAATGTGTCTCTGAGTTCCAGTCTCTTGGATTTTGACTGCTGCAATATATGGACCATATCAAAATGTCAGCAGCAGCTGCTTCCATATTTGCAGTGCTGACAAGATGACCTTCAGGTTAAGAGATCTCCCCTGCCGCCAGCTCTGCCTGGTTTATGTTTGCTGTACTCTGTATGGAGCTTTTGTAGTTGTGTACGGAGCGACTGTGAAGCAAATGAGAGCGGGAGACACTCTGCCTCCTGCACTGCCAAATGGCTCTTTTAAACTTCAGCACTTCTAATTTTTCATTATGCCTTGGGGTATAATATGCTGTGGTGAAGTATTTGTTCAGCTTAAATGAGAAGACATGAAAAGGAGCAGATTTATTTCTTGTCAGCACTGACTGCTGTCTTTGGACCAGTTCCCCTTTGCACCTATAAGGGTGGGTTTGCAAATGGGGGAGTTTTGGGAGATGGTGTAAACAGGAGGGCAGAGTTGGTCTGTTCAGCTAAGCACTGCTAATTGCAGCTGATCATAGTGATGCTGTCTTGGCTATGCTGTCCAGGCCTTGCCTCTTGTCTAAAGAGCATGCCCAACTTAAAAATCAGTCCACAGCTGCAGCAGTAAATGTGCTATCTGCTTGTGTTACCTCGTTTGGATATTTAGTCAAGATGGGCTATCAACTGGCCCAAGATTGAGACAGTGAAATAACTGATTATTCCAGGGTGTGTACTGCTAGGATTTTCTGCTCTTTGAGCTAAGTTTAGCTGAGTGACTTTCGCTGTAGCCTGCCATGTCTTGGTATCAAGTGCTTGGCTGGTGTGACTCAAACTGTAACTCTGAATGTTAAGACTGTTTAAGGTAGGGGACTCTCTTGTTAACCAAACTTAATTGTTTGGAAGGCCTCTAGGCTACTCTATATCTGCCCGTGTCTGTGATCTAATATTATTTATGGGCTTTGTGATAAATTCATAATGTTAAAGCAACTTCTCCATCCACCCTCAGTCTTCTGCAGCAGAGGCTTATTTCCAGAAAAATGGGAATTGGGCCAAGCAGGAATTATTACGTGTTGTGGTAACTGTATCTATCAATGAGTGTACTTTGCAGTTACACAAAGTTTGCATTGTGTCCATCTTTATTGCCTGAGGTACTCACTTGTCTTACACCCCAGCCTGTAGTTCCCTGAAGGGTAAAATAAAAGTTCTGTTAGGACAGCTGCTTAATAAGGCACATGTTGAAATACTCAGGAAGGGAAAACTGTTTTCTGGATAAATGACAAGTGGCTGAGAAGGACATAGCATGTGGATGGGCTAAAATGCAGGCAGACTAAAATTCCTGGCCTTTTCCCCATCAACAGCTTGACTTTAAGTAGAGTAAGGCTGACCGCTTCTAAATTACATGTGGATATTGTTTGTATTGAATAAGAGTGTGACTGCAGTGGAGATGGTGAAGCTCTGAGATGTGCAAGTACTAACTCAGGTGGTCTGCCTGCTTTCTGGCCCATGGGACTTGGAGCTGCGGCATGTGGCACCACAGAGAAGGGGAAGAGGAGTTTGGGCATATAGCATGTGAGAAAACAAACTCCTGAGGCAACAGTAGTGATGTGCCCTCCCCCAGCCGGCATTTGTGAACGGACCGATGCGGGAGAACCTAACTCTGCAAACTGTGCCTCGGAGAGGATGCTTGTTCTGTGAACAGCTGTCTTTCCTGCCAAGCTGAAGGGCATCGTGTGTGTTATTTGTGTTATTTGTAGTTACTGTATCTGTTACACAAGAAGCAGCACAGCAACAGACAACTTCTTGAATGTGTCTGATGTCAAATTTATTTTTAAAAAACTGTAATTTGTTACTGATGCCAGCCCAGATCTCTGCCACAGGCAACCCTTGTGACGCAGCTGTTGCTGCCACTGCATAGTCAGCTCTCCAGTTGCAATTTAAGGTGGGAATGAAGTGGGTTTGGCCTTATATTTGCAGGTAAAAATATACAGCACGACCACATACAGCCTTCCATGGTACAGTTTTTGGTATTAAGAGTTAACTATCAAAACAATGTTACTTGAGGCCACGTCTTTCTCTACAGGCTCTTCTGCTGCAGTTTTTTGTTTATCCTTTGACCTAGTTCTTGTTGATGTTTAGATTTTGGTTGAAAAGATGAGATGGTTTGCCTAGTTTCTTAAAATACACTTTTTATTTTTTCATAGTGAAGTCAGAAATAAGAGCATGTGGGTAGTTTCATAGCCTAGTCGTGAGACTAGGAAAAATTGCTACCTAAAATGTATCTTGATCTTACAGCTCTGAGAGAAGTGACAGATCCCACACAGGACTGCAGAGGAGTAAGGCCTATAACTGATGCGTGACTGTAAATGTGTTTGCCACAGTCAAATTAATTACTGTAACTGGGTTGACCTCATGTATTGGCCTTTCTCAGACTTCAGTGCTTTGATATAAAACTGAAAAGTAACTTGCTCTGTATTTTCTCTTCTTTTTTCCCTTTGTTGTTCAGTGATGTGGTGCAAATTAAGAAAGATTATCTGCTAAATGGCTCTTATTTTAAAGTGGACCAACATTGTTGAGCAGTGTGGGAATTTACAAAGTGTTGCCTTTATCTGCTTTTGGGTTGGTTTTTCTTCTCTCCCTCATGGGAAATGAGAATGAAAACGTTCTTTGAGGATGTTAGTGTCACATATTGGTGTTTTATAGTGGGCTGATTAAATGGCTTGTTCTTGGAATTTGGAGCTCTGTATTCAGTCTGTTGTTACTGTGGATACAGTAATTTGCTAAAGTAGCTGCCTCTTCGTGCTTTGCCAGTGACTAAACTTGGCTGTGGAATGCTTGTCTTTCCTGTCTGTGCTGAAGATGGGCAGTTGTTGGGTCAGGTGCAGCCTTGCACGGCACATGTGTTATTAAGTCATAAATGGAACTTATGCTTGCTGACTGCTGGAAGCTACCTGTGTCTTTGTGTGAATGAAGGAGTGAAGAGGACAGAAGGTGGACTGATGTGTAACAAAAGTCTCTGGAGCCTCACCTCCACCTAAACATTGCTTTCTTTGTTCCCCCTTTCACAGAGTCCCTCATATTCTTTTTGCCACATGCTTTGCGTGTGGGAAATTAAAACATCTTGTGTGATAAATGCCCATTAATGCCCAGTGCTGTGAGAACTTAAACATAGATCTGAGTCCATTGCTCCTCTGTCTTCTGTCTTTTTTTGCCCCTTTTTTTTCCCGTGCATCTTTGAAATAAAGGTTTTCTTCTTTATAAACAAGCTTTTGAGAATGTTTAAAAGAAAGCTGGTAGAAACATTTATTTGCAAGTAAACTAAATGGACAGGTATGGAAGATAGTCCATGAAAAGAAAATGACAATACTTCTGTAATACAGTTAAATGCAATTAAAGCATTCTATGTTTGTAACCATGGATCACTGACAGTGGCAGTTCTTTTTGTAAGTAGCATTGTTTTATGGAAGTGCTGTGCTAAACTGGAATTAAAGGAGAGGAGCATGGAGAAATCCTATGGAAATGGGAACTGTTGAGCTACTTGAAATGTAAGCAGTTCAACTTGCTTTCTGCACTGGTTCTTCAGTGAAATGCAAATGGAGTTGGAAATGAATGAATGCATGTGCCCAACCTTTGAGTGTTTCTGTGCTTTGCCTGGGTTGGGGGCCAGAGTCAGGAGTGGTCACATGAGTCTCTGCTGAGATCATTAGACTGGGGACACCAGCTGGGCTATTATTAGGGGGTTTAAAGGCTGTGGCAGATGTTCTTAGGCTCTCTTCCAACCCCCACATATGGTGCAGCGGAATACATGGAAAAATAAATGTCTGGCAAAGTGTTTTTCCATGCAACAAACAGATTTTTAAAATTATTCTTTTCTTCCATGCGACTGGGTAAGATATTTTACATTAACTTGTGCGTATCAAAACCCAATTTGAAGTACTTGAAACAGAAGAGTGAGAAAAGTGATCATATGAGAATAAATGCTTTGCTTGGAAAGTAGGAACTTGAGGGGGCTAGGCAGAGCTCGCTTGAGTGCACATCTTCTGCTTTTCACGTCTTCATTTTCTGTTTTCTTTGACACTGCTATTTAGACAGTGCCCTTGCTGTGTTACTTTTTGTGTGTGTATAATGTAAAGTTGTTCCTGCAAAGATGATGATTATCTATGATGAGGCATGAGATGCAATACACAGAACAAAGAGGCGTTAATAAAGTGGTGATAAAGATCTGTAAACAAAACTACTGCTTATAGTAGAGTACAGAGAATAGCACCGTCTTTCTGTCATTTTGTCATAGTAGGAAATGATTACATGGCTTGCTTTGATGGTGTAATTTGTGTCCCCTCTGAAAGTCAATTAATGAGTTCAGACTGAAAATATAATTCAGAAGCTGCTTAGAATTCTACGAACATCAGTGTTGTACAAAATACATAAGGGAGTACCTACCAGGAAAGTATAAGAATCTCTAAATGCAAACCAAAGATACATGAGAAGGTGAAAAATGTGAACTATTATAATAGGTGACAAGTATGTCTCTGTGTTTCTCGTGTTCTGAGACTTTTTTTAACCATGTAAGCATGTTGTTGCTAAGCAGAGCAACAGTTGTTTATACAACTCCCTGTGTATCATCTTTTCCTTTCTGACATTAAATTGTGTTGTGTTTTTTGAGCTGAACCAGCTGAGAAGCTGCAGGAGTTGTCCTGTGTGAAGCACAAAGAATCACAGAATTGTTGTGGTTGGAAAAGACCTTTAAGATGATCAAGTGCAAACATTATCTAACTCTTACCAGGGCCACTACTACACTGTATCCTTGAGCACTGTATCTAGATGGCTTTTAAATATATCCACGGATGGTGGTTCAACCACTTCCCCAGGTAGTGTATTCCAGTCTTTGGTAACATTTACAGCATAGAAGTTTTTCCTAATGTCCAAATTAAACCTCTGCTGGCACATGATGCCATTTCCTCATGTCCTGTCAGTTGTGACTTGTGAGGATAGACCAACACCAACCTCTCTACAGCCTCCTTTCAGGTAGCTGTAGAGAGTGATGAGGTCTCCTCTTGGCCTCCTTTTTTTCAGACTAAACAGCCGCAGCTCCCTCAGCTGCTCCTCATAAAACTTATTCTCTTCATTGACTTCATTGCCTTTCTCTGGACCCACTCTAGTACCTCAATGTCTTTCTTACACTGCAGCTCCCAAAACTCAACAAGGTGCGGCCTCATGAGTGCCTGAGTACAGCAGCACAGTCACTTTAAGTCCTGCTGGCCACACTATTCCTAATGCAGGCCAGGATGCTGTTGGCTGCTTTGGCCACCTGGGCACACTGCTGGCTCACATTCAGCCAGCTGTTGATCAACACCTCCAGGTCCCTTTCTGCTGAGCAGCTTTCCAGCTGCTCCTCCCCAAGCCTGTAGGGATTGCCTGGGGTTGTGACCCATTGGGTGCAGGACTTGCCACTTGGCCTTATTGAAGCTCTTATGATTAGCCTCAGCCCATCAGTCTAGCCTGTCCAGGTCCCTCTGAAGAGGCTTTCTACCCCCAAGCAACCTCAGTGCTCCTACCTAGTTTGGTGTTGTCTTCCAAACTTACTGAGGGTGCTCTCAATCTCCTCATCAAGATCATTAATAAAGATGTTAAACAGGAGTGGCCCCAGCACTTGAGCCCTGGGGAGCACCACTTGTGACTGGTTGCCAACTGGATTGAATTCATTCACCACACTCTCTGGGACTGGTCATCCAGCAGTGTTTGATCCAGCAGAGTGTATGCCTGTCCAGGCCTAGGGCAGCCAGTTTGTTCATGAGGATGCTCCGGGGAACAGTGTTAAAGGCTTTGCTGAAGTCCAGTAAACAACATCCACAGCCTATCCCTCATCCATCAAGTGGGTCACATTGTCATAGAAGGAGAGATTTGTTAAGCAGGACCTGCCCTTCATGAACCTGGTCTGACTGGGCCTGATCACCTGGTTGTCCTGTAAACGGTCCTGTAAATGGTGTTTTATGGCACTCAAGCTAATTTGTTCCATGACCTTCACTGGCACCAAGGGCAGACTGACAGGTCTGTACTTCCCTGGATTCTCTTTCTGGACCTTCTGGTAGATGGGCATCGTATTTGCTAATCTCCAGTCTGTTGGGACCTGCCCCATTAGCCAGGACTGCTGATAAATCACGAGGAGTGGATTGGTGAGCACATCCATCAGGTTCTTCAGCACTCTCAGGCATAACCCATGTCGGCCCATAGACTTGCGTATCTCTAGGTGGTGCAGCAGGCCACTAACTATTTCTTCATGAGTTATGGATGCCTCCTGTTCCCTATCCCTGTCTTCCAGCTTGAGGGGATGGCTACCCAGCAAACAAGTAGTCCTGCTATTAAAGATTGAGGCAAAGAAGGCATTAAATACCTCAGCCTTGTCCTCGTGCCTAGTCACTCTGTTTCCCCCTGTATCCAGTAAAGGATGGAGATTCTCACTGGTCTGTCTTTTGTGGTTAATGTATTTATAGAAACACTTTTTTTTTTTTTTTTTTATGGCCATAGCTAGATTGAATTCTAGCTGGGCTTTGGCCCTTCTTATTTTCTCCCTGCATAGCATCCCTTCATCTTCCTAGTTCTGCTGATTGGCTGTCCCCTTTTCCAAAGGCAGTGAACTCTCCTTTTGTTCCTGAGTTCCAGCCAGAGCTTCCCATTCAGCCCAGCTGGTCTATTCCCCACCGGCCTGTCTTTTGGGACATGGGGATGGCCTGTTTCTCTGATTTTCAGATTTCCTTCTTGAAGAGTGCTGAGCCGACTTGGACTCCTTTGTCCTTCAGGACAGCCCCCAAGGGACAGTACCAGTCAATCTCCTGAACAGGCCAAAGTCTGCCCTATGGAAGTCCAATGTAGCAGTTCTGATATCAAAAACTATTATTTCATGATCACTAAGCTTAAGATGGCCTCTGACTGTTACATCTTCTACAAGTCTTCACTGTTAACGAGGAGGGCACCTTCTCTAGTTGGCTCTTTCACTAGCTTCATCAGGAAGTTATCTTCCACATACTCCAAGAACCTCCAGGACTGTTCCTTCTCGGCTGTGTTATGTTCCCAGCAGACATCTGGGAATTTAAAGATGACCATGAGAACAAGAGGTAGTGACTGTGAAACGTCTCCCAACTGCTTAGAGAATATTTCATCAGTCTCATCACCCTGATTGGGTGGTCTGTAACAAACTCCCATTACAATATCTGCCTTGTTGGTCTTCTCTTGATTCTTACCCATAAACACTCAACCCTGTCATCTCCATCATTCAGTGGTAGAAATTCATATCCCTCCCTGACATAGAGGGTCACCCCACCACCTCGTCTTCCTTGCCTGTCCCTTATGAAAAGCTGGTAGCCATCAATAGCAGCACTCAAGTCATGCGAGAGGCTGAGGGAGCTGGTGGTGTTCAGCCTGGAGAAGAGGAGACTCATGGGGGACATTATCACTCTCTAGGTGGAGTTGGGCTCTTCTCCCAGGCAGCTAGTGACAGGACGAGAGGGCATGGCCTGAAGCTGTGCCAGGGGAGGTTGTCCAACCTAAGTGCATCTTAGGAAGCACTTCCTCACGGAAAGGGTGATCAGACACTGGAATGGACTGCCCAGGGAGGTGGTGGAGTTGCCATCCCTGGAGGTGTATAAGGAAACTGTATGTGGCGCTTAGTGACATGGTCTAGCTGATGTCGTGGTATTGGGTCACAGGCTGGACTTGATGATCTTGGAGGTCTGTTCCAGCCTCAGTAATTCTGTGATTCTGTGAGTCATCCCACCACATTTCCATTATGGCAGCTATAGCATAGTTTTCTTGCTGCATGATGGCCTCTAGCTCCTCTGCTTGTTGCCCATGCTGTGTGAATTGGTATAGATGTGCTTCAGCTGGGTTAATGGTCCTGCCACTTTCTTGTAGGAAGAAGCCCCAGTTCTCCCCAGCCAGTTCTCAAATGCCTCAGTTACCGGCCTATCAACTCTTGTGTTTTGCTGCCGAATGGTTCATCATCTCCCACTTCCACTGAGTCAGATGACTGTAAGACCTCACCACCACACTGCCCTGCAGGTATTGGCTTGCTGCTCCCAGGCTTCTCTCTAGCGAGCCCAGTTTTTTCCTCATCCCCCTTCCAGGCTAGTTTAAAGACCTTTCAATGAGCCCCACTGGCTCTTTACCCAGGATCCTTTTCCCTCTTTGAGACAGTCATTCCCCATCTGTTGCCAGCAGGCCTGGGATCTTGTAAAACAGCCAGTGGTCAAAAAAACGCCAACAAAATTCCACTGGTGATACCTGCCTCTGAGTCATGTGTTCATCAGGTGTGTTTACCTGTTCCTTTCAGTGTTCTTCCTGCCACTGAAGGGATTAAGGAAAACTATCTGAGCTCCTGATCCTTCAACCAATTGCCCCAGTGCCCTAAAGCCCTTTTTAATTGCTTTAAGACTTCGGTCTACAACTTTATCACTACTGACCTGCATTACCAGTAATGGGTAATAATCAGAGTACCAGACCAGGAATTTTCCTGGTGGTGTCTCTAACCTGGCTCCAGAGAGGCAGCGCTGCCCTGTGGGATGGAGCCAGTCAGCACATGGGGCTTCTGTTCCCCTCGGAAGGGAATTGCCTATAACAATGACCCTCCCTTTTTTCTTTGTACACTACTACCGCCTGGGGCTGGCTGACTCACCCCAGGGAACCTCCTGCATGGACCTTCATCTACATCCTCAGTTGCCTGGCCCTCAAGTTCCAGAGTCCCAAACCTGTTGTGTAAGGGCAAGTGGGAAAGTGAGGGAGGCTGGAAGGGGATTCACATGCCTCCCTGAGGAGGGAGTTGTTTCCATTCCCCACTCCCATCTCTTAAGTACCCTCCTGCTGTCCAGTGGCAAGGGGATCCTCTGTTTCTTATGGAGCCTCCCATCTGCTGCCTTTGCCTCAGCGTGTGGCTCCACCCATATGTCTGCCACTCCCAGATACTCCTTAACCTTTCCAGGGCGAAAGAAAATGCACCTCTTGATATGCTTTTAATTTTCGATGTCTATTTATCAGATTCCTAACTCTATTCAGACAGCAATCTGAGCTCTTTAGAGTGATTCAAGAGAATGGTACCTAAAATGATTGATCTAACATGCAGTTCTTGGTGCTGTCATGCCTTTCCAGTGCATTTTCTCTGTGCATGCTCCTTTTGGGATGTTGCATACACTTGATCAGAAATTTGAATACTCATTCATCACATAGTTTTATCTGACACTGAAAAAAAACAATGTTGGTGACCTAAAGGATTTATTTTTAAGTCAGTGAACTGGAATTTTAATCAAGTGCTAGGACCCACTTGTAGGTGCATATTTCTGGGAAGAGCTACATCTCTAGATCTAGTCTGACTGTGATTCCCTCTTTTGATCTCCCCATCCACAAGCTGTTAACCTTTCCTCTTTCTGGGAGTGGTGCTGTTTTAAACCACTGGAGAGCTAGATAGTTCTTTTACACCGTATTGTGGGCACAGCCTGAATAACTGTCTCCATCTACTGCCATGGGGTGTTACCCCAGAAGTCTTTGATAGCTCCTGTGGATGAGTGACTTTTTACAGCTCATACCTAGTCCTGCTGTATGATCACACCCAAAGTAAGACGATCTGTGGGCTGAAACCTGGGTGTTGATTACTCAGCTTGGTATCAGGGAGGAATCAATTGATACTTGAATAAGATCATGACAGTCCCCACTGTCACACAGCTCCTATGAAAAGAACAGTGTCTCCTGTGTTACTGAGATTACATTGCAGAGAAAATTTAAGAGGATTAGCAATGGCATGTTGCTTTAAGCTTGACTGCTTAATCAGAATGACTTTTTCCATGAAGATTATTTTGTTGGCAAAACTGAAAAAACCTGGATCTCAGTGAGCTCCAGGGGCTGCTCTGAAGGCTTGGAGCAAGCAAACTCCTCATGTGCTAACATGACTGGTTAAAGCATGTTTTTTTTCCATGAACTTTAGTGTCTGCATGGTGGGAGGAGACTATGGTAAATGTGCTTGTGGTATTATGGTTGCCTTTGTAGGTGGCAGTCCTTCTTTGACTAGGATCCAGTGTTTATTAGCTCCTTACAGTATCAACAGCTTTCTAACTGGAAAATAATTGTTTGGATTAAAGTGGTTGAGTCTTACACTGAGAGTATTAAGCCCCAGTCAGCTTCCCCCCTACCCCAGTTCTGAAATTCAGCAACATGTCCAGTTTTCTATGCGTGAGGTGGGAGGAAAAGAGAGGATTTGTTATACAGGTGTTTCAGAAATGCCTTTTTTCTTGCTGAGGATGTGCTAGATTTCCAGAATTCTCTGCAACTTCAGTGATGCTGGTTCATATACCTCTTTTGGTAGAAAACACTTAAATGCAATGGGTTCAAGCCAAAGAGCTGCCAGTTGCATTTAATTTCTCTGACTAGAATGTTGTAGCAAGGTGGGGTTGGTCTCTTCTCCGAAGGAACAAGCAATAGGACAAGAGGTAATGGCCTTAAGTTGCACCAGGAGGAGGTTTAGGTTGGATGTGAGGAACAGTTTCTTCCCTGAAAGGGCTCTCTGTCCCCTGGCCCAGAGCACTGGTGGAGTCCCCAAACTTGGAGGTGTTTCAAAGCTGTGGAGATGGCAGTGCTGGGTTTACAGTTGGACTCCGTGATCTTGAAGGTCTCTTTCAACCAATATGATTTCTATGATTCTAACATGGCTGTGTATCTTTGTGGGTAGATGGATTGGATCTTGGCAGATGACAATCTCATCCTCTCACTGAACATACATTCTACGTGTCTCCTCTGAGCATGTACAGGAGCCTAGTAGCCAATTTCACTCCCTTTTCAGCCTTAATATATTGTAAATACTGTGGGAGCTGCCATGTTAGGGGTATGGCCGTATTTGCTTTACATGGGTTCATTTTGCTAATTGGCAGGTTGGTAGATTAATGCACATTCCTGCTCCTTGGGTCTATTGAGGATGGGTTGTGATATGTGGTTTTGTGGGGTTTTATTTTAATTACTATTTGTTTATTTTTAATATCCCTCTCTCTCCCAAACTTCACACTTCTTTTTGCTGCTGTCTTACAGTACTGAGCATGTTGTTGCTTTAAGTCAGGAGTAAAAAGAGAAACAAACGTGTGGTCTAAATGAGTGATGCTCTGAAGAAGCAGATCTCCTACTCCCTCTCCCTCCTCCTGGATTAAAGAGAGGTCTGCTGGCCTAACAGGAAGGACCTTACATTTCTTGCTCATTTTCCAACTGTCAAGTAGAGCATGGAGTCACGCTGAACTAAGCAGCAGCGTTCCTGGATCCTTTTAATGATGTATTCAGAACCCCAGTGCCTCCTGATTTAATGAGTACAGTGAATGTATTCACAACTAACAAGAGCTTGCTCATTAAACAGCAGCAAGTTAACTGTCCCATTCTCTTCTAGTGATCCAGTTCATAATTAAATGGTGCCATATCTGAATACAACACTGGGCTGTCAGATGGACAGGTTAGATGTTCTGGGGGTATGCGTGTTTAGATAGAGTTGTTGGAGTATAAGTAATTTAGCTTAACTTGCCTCACTGATAGGGCTACTTGTCTTGGTGGGGGCTTTGCGTCCAAGTCCCAACCAACCGAGAAGTTTAAATTTAAGGAGTTAGACAAAAGGTGCATTTAAGTGAACTTTCAGTTTGTAGCTTTCAATTTTATATTCTACTGCAACTCCCTCTTTATGAAACCTCTTCAAAAGCAGATGCTCCTTCAGACAAAATAAATAATAATGCAATTTTAACCATTTGTCACCTGATCTCACTCTTTAGAAATTACCTTCCCACTAACCTGAAGTTCAATTGTAATTATTAAGAAGGCTCCCAACTCCATCAATGGTTACTTACAGGGCTTCCTTTTGCATCAAGCTTTTAGATGCTGACAACCAAGCTCTAATCAAAAGAAGATTCTTCATTTTGGACTATCTTTGTACTCTAGGAATCCTCTACACTCATGCGTGTTTTCGGATAGATTTGCATTCCCTCATCTGCTTATTCTTCCATTCA
>JANHFX010021383.1:20213-34710 GCA_027560015.1 Chloroceryle amazona | reverse complement strand
AACCATTGATGGAGTTGGGAGCCTTCTTAATAATTACAATTGAACTTCAGGTTAGTGGGAAGGTAATTTCTAAAGAGCGAGATCAGGTGACAGATGGTTAAAATTGCATTATTATTTATTTTGTCTGAAGGAGCATCCGCTTTTGAAGCGGCTTCACAGGGAGGGAATTGGATTTCATGGTCACAAAGATTCAGAAGTTTGTCATTGGTGACTTAACCTTGGAAAAGAGTGTTTACACTTTTTTTTTTTTTGACACTTCAGAGTTGGATCAGTCCCCAAGAGAATTGCTACGGGGAGAAGAGGTGGCTGCAATTGCAAAATTCCCTGGAGTATGTGGGGACAGGAGACTCTTTGAGAACTGTTGTCATCTGTCTTGGGAGGAAAAATTATGAAAGGGAATTGCTCACTAGTGTTCTTGAGGAATGGTAAATTATTTCCAAATTCTTAAAACTCAGAAATTTGTTGGGGTGACTGCTCATGCATTGTATGAAAATGCCACTTTTAGGAGGGCAGAGTTCATGACTGTTTTTCCTTTGGAAGATAATTCAATCAAAATGGGGTTTCTTTTGTGGGAACGCTTTGTGTGATTTGCAAGTTGAGCTCCTAGCTCTGTTCTCTCATCAGTGTTTCCAGACACGTAGCAGAATGTCTTTTATCTTTTGACATATATGTAATTCTCAAATTCTGCTTTGGTTTGCTCTGTAGGTAAATAGTAGTACTTCTGTGAAGTCTCTGGAAACACGTTGTGGTGTTTTCATGATGATATACACCTCCCTGTTCATTTAACAAGACAAGATTTACTTGCATCCATTCTGTCCAGAGGATGTTTGTGTACAGTGGTCTATACTGTTCTGTGCTCAAACTAAGCATTTGCGGCATGGTTCAGAATGTAGATATTGTAACATGCACCCAGAAGACCAAGGTTTTAGTGCAGCAGACTGAAGAGGAGTCGTCTAACCCCATCGTTTTGACTCAGTTTGGTAGTTTGTGGTAGTGCTCTGCCAAGAGAGGGCGAGGAAACTTCTGTGAGAGCCAAAATTACGAGTGCGTTCAAATGACCTGACGACATCAAGAATCGTTCATGTGAGGAAACACAAATAGAAACAGCCACTTAAAGTGAGCCTACTAGCCAAATGGTGAAATTCTGGAGGGGAAGAGGAGGCTCCAGAAAGGAAGAATGCAATGCAGATGATCAAGAGCAAAAAGAGTCAAAAACCAGGTACAGCAGTGGCTGCTGTGTTGCTGTAATCCCCCAGTACTGGCTGTCTCTCGGAGCTTAGCTTTGAGTGTGGTGTGTACATCGTGTGTGCGCAAGGGCCGTTGCCAGCTGTGTTTTAATCATCTCGGACAAAGGAAGGGAACACGGCAAATGCTGCTTTAGGACTTTTCAGTTTCCCTGACTCTGCAGTTTAGCTGAATGCTGTTTTTCAGCTGTCGTGCTGTGTAACACTGCCTGGCCTTTTTCTCCAGTAACGCTGAGCTGCTGTTGTGTTGTCAGAGCCAGGTTTTTTTCTGTGGGGCTGAGGAAAAGACTTGTGCTTTAGCGTACAAAAGTAAGGCATGGACAGTGTGTTGTGCTTGAATGGGTCAAAGATCATTGCTTACTTCTGCTTCTCTTCCCTCCCTCAAGGGCTAAAGTTAGTCCTAATAACCTGCAGTGTTACATAAAATGCTGCCACTGTAAGTTGTTTGGTTTTGTTTTTGGTTTTTTTGAGAATAAAACAGAAGGAATTTGAGCTCACTAATATTTATAAGGGTACAGATTAAACCACCTTGGTCATCAGGTATTTTAAGTTGTGATACTATCATTAAACAAGCAGTATGGTGGGAGCAGGCAAATTGGTGCAAGATGAGGTACTTGCACAGTTTGCTGGCTTTCAGCTGCAAAGAAGTTTTGGATGCTCATATTCACAGGACAGTTCATTTGTCACAATTTCCATTGGTGATCCTGGTGCGTCAGAGGCAGGAAATGTGCTAATACTTATATGCTATGTGTATTTGTCTTGGTATATGCTGATAAGCTTAAAGTTACCAGAGTGCCTATTTCTTTAAGTATGCTGTTAGTGGTGCCTGTCTAACTGGTATCCTGGACTTCATTCTGCGGTTAAAGTGGAAATTCCTACAGTATAAGGAGGTTAGACAGGAGTGTTTCTTTTGAAACACAAGATAACTTGTGCTGGTGATGTCATCCTTTTATTAGGCTTATTTTCTCACTGTGGTTTGAGTTTGCTTTTATCTCTCTTTAAATTTAAAACCAGAACTTAAAAAAAACAAAAAACAAATGGTTAAAAAATTATGCATGAACTTTGGATGATATGAACTTTTTATGGTATGAACTATTTTCTCCCTAGAACTTTCTTTTTTAGGAATAATTTTTTAACTCTTGATGTCTCTGAAAGGGTAGTTTGCT
This sequence comes from Chloroceryle amazona, assembly GCA_027560015.1. Lineage (NCBI taxonomy): Eukaryota > Metazoa > Chordata > Aves > Coraciiformes > Cerylidae > Chloroceryle > Chloroceryle amazona. The sequence goes on along the minus strand of JANHFX010021383.1, from coordinate 32,300 downwards.
GTCAGAGTTACATTCTTGTGTTCTAGTGGTTAGAAGGTGGGAAGGCTGTTTAGATTTCCTCCTCCCATCATTGTTACTGTGAATTTGTTTGCTTAATGAATTTTAATGTAATAATCTTCACTGTTGTAATCAAGTGAAGGACAGGTCTTTACAATTTACTAATTCTTTCTACTACTTCACCACTGGTCTCTGTCTGAACTCTGCTCAAAGAATGAGTACACTTCGTGAATTTGTAAAAATAAAAATTTGCAACTGCTTCTAATCAAGTTAAAACATGAAATCAAGTTTAACTTTATCTTTTACATGTTTTTTTACAAAACCCATTTCATCTTGGATCCAAAATAGTTGAAAAGGCCTTTCATCATTGGGAGCTTTTCAGCTTTGCAACAATGCCCATAATAGCTGTTCCTTGCTCTGTGATTGACTGAATTGAAGGGAGGTGACATATCTTAATAAAAAGCTTTCAATTTTAAACTTTATCAATAGTTGCTTTGGACTGGCATTACCTGCAATACTTAAAATCCTTAACGCACTCAAAAATCTCAGTGCTGCAGCTGGTTTGAGACTATTGTAGGAAAGCCAAGGGAAGGAAATGAGGTGGTTTTGTAGAGTTGTTGGAATTTGTAATATGAATTTGCAAATTATGGGAGTGTAATTGTAGTTGGACAGAGATGAGGTTCATATCAAGCAGAAAAAAAACACCCTTCTTATTGACTGTTTTCACTCTCCTCCTTCTCTATCCCCACTAGTTCAGGTAGGCTTACATTGCAACCAAAGGGTAGTTAAATTCTAGTAGGATCCCTTGTCCATGGGGATTACGCTAAAAAACTTGACATGTTCTTGAGTGAAATACATCTGACAGATTTTTCTTGCTCATTTTTGGATATCTTTTTCCTCTTGTAAATTTCCATTTCACTCTGATAAAGATCATAAAGGCACCGTGAATCTGAGCTTTGTATTCTCTCTGTTCACTTATCCATGCTTGTTTTGTTCCAAATCTGCTTGCAGTGAGGCACTTACAGTCATCACAGAGTAGATCAGAATTTGCCCCCACTTTATTTCCCTCTAAAATAGAGGAACACCTGCCTTGCCCAGGTGCTGAGCAAGTTTCAGTTCTAGTGGAGAAAGTCTTTTCGAAGGAATACATTAAAATCAGAAATATTTTCAAAAAGGTTATTATTTCTTCTTCCCTTTTTGTGTATCCCAGGTGTTGCTGTTTTAACTACAATGGCAGGCACAGCAAGGGAAACCAGTTTGGTTTCTTTCTGGTGAACTGTGTCCCAAACTATGTTTTTAACATGCACACTAGGAAGAAAATTTGGAGGCATAGTAAACTTTTGCGAAAGATGTTGTGGTCGAGGTCTTGTTCAGTGTTCTAAACGTGTGAAGGGAGCTCAGATAAAAGCAAAGCGTAGATCTGTACTAAAATGTTTGCAGTCTTTGCAGACTAGCAGGAAAACAAAATACCATAAGTAAGTATTTAAACAGAACTGAAAGTACTAAGATTCATTTAGAATACATTTACCAGCCTTTCTCATTAGGGTTCTCATTGGAATTATTCTCGTTTCAAATATGAAATTAAAGACTGAGGTGACTACTGGTCTTTTAGAGCAGCACAGCTTGTCTTTATCACAGGGCTGTACTGGAATTAGTAAGCATGAGGATGAAGAGTGTTAGGAGTTTTTCACCTTCTGGTTTCCATGTTGTTATATTTTTAAATGCTGAAACTATTTCCTCATCACCTGTGATATTGCTCCCTTTGATTCCACCTCATTCTTAATTTTTTCTCTAAAAAGAGATCAAATGTGCTTCCTGATGTCATTTGACTTCACATATTTAAGGTTTCATCAAAGAACTGAAATTGAGGTTGAAAAATGTAGATGACAAAGAAACTTTGAATGCAGGAGATGCAGAATGAAGAATAGTCAGGCTCTAAAAATCATGTGAACTTGAAGCCACTCAGGAGCTTAATTTAGTGGAAGACTGGCCCCAGCGTCTTAATATAGACAGCTCAGATATCATGTGGAAACTCTAATTTAGACATGTCTTGATATGAGAGACCTTGATATTATTTTTATTTGTTCCTGGCCAAATAGTTTGCTTGCTTCCCTCCCTTAACACCCCTCTTTATTCTCAGAAAATGTGGTATTTTGGCCACTGTTACTGCACAACTACACCAAATTGGACCGGGGAGAGTGAAGGAAAATTGACCTTCCCATACTTGCACTTGTTCTAGTTTAGCCAGTTATCAGTGGAGTCTTCAGTAAAATGTTTGGTGCTGCTCCTGATAACTCTGACTGGGAAGGTGAAGCAAGAAGTGGCTCTGCTGAGGATATCCTTCCGCTTGGTGACAAGTGCTGGTGACTTCTGCATGTGGCTTTTCCTTTTCCTCTCAAAGACCTTGAAGTGGTGAGAGAGGCAACAAGTGTGGTAGGGGAAGTGATTGTATCTCAAAGTTGAGAGGAAAGCAGGTTATTAGTTCAGATGCATCATCCTCTCAGTGCCCTCCTTCCAATGTAAACCAAAAGAAAACAACTTGGTTTTGTGTTTATCTTGAAATGGCAGAGTTTTTAGATCAGGTAAATTCTTCACTTTTCTTAAAGCAAGATGCAAGTTTGCTGGGATTTCCACTCATTTTTTAAGTTATGCTTAAGTACTAGTCCTGTGTTTCTCGATACTGCAGCTTCCAGTTAAAGCTATTTCATCAACAGCACACTAGTTTTTCCCTCTGTTTAGAAAACTTCTTGTTTCTGGTGTGGTCATTAACATAACATCAGTAGGAAGATCATGGTGTAACTGAGGGGACTTGCCCTCTGATGAAAGTGTCATGGGAAAGGCAAATGGATGAGTGGATTCCCCGTGTATTTACAGTAGTCATGGAAGGTTCTGCTGTGCTAAAAATCTACATTAAGCTTAGGAAAAAAACCCACCCACACTCTAAATCTTTAATTTTTAAAAAATTATATTTTCATGTATCACTTCAACTCTGCACAGGAATTTACTTGTGTCATATTGTTGGTCTGGAAGCATCTGGGGATTTGAACTGTATAAGAAAAAAACACTTCTGATGTGTGTCTTCAAATTCTGGAGTAGGTGGTGTTGATAATACACCCAGACTTCCTAAAATTACAGCCCATAATGCAATTTATGACATCTAACTGTAATTACAGATCTGTAACTTCATAATTTGGGAGGTCTCATTATCAAAGCTCCTATTGCCTCCCATAAAGAACTAAAATATCTCCACAGGGTTCTAAAGACAGAGATGGAGTTGATAGGACACCTTCATGTTTAAAAGCATTCAAAGTTGATGGTGAATGTTTCACTACTAAAATTCCCTGTGAAAAAAGTGAACTTCTGTGAACAACCTAGAATAAGGTTGGGAGTAAGAGTCAGCCCAAGGCTCTTTGTGGTGGGTTACAGAGATTTTGCTGTGGTGACACAAGAGCTCATTTGTTCCGTTTGTTTTGAGTAAGTCACAGCACTGTCCTTTGGTAGTGCAGTGTGGTGGAAGTGTGAGGTCTATACAGGGAGGACAGTTTTGCGTATGGAGTTTCAAACAAAGTCTTGTTGACCTTTCTGTCTTTGCAAGAGATGGCAAGTTCCTTTTGGGTTAAACAATCTCTAATACAGATGCTTTGAGTTGAGACATTTGGGTTGTTTTTTTTTTGACATCTTGAGAATTTTGGCTGTCACTGAAGCACGGTGATACAGTGCAGAATGCCATTTATGCAGTGCCTGAAGTTGACCTACTTCTTCTCTTGTCACTGTTACATTTGCATACGGTAATATAAATGTAACTTTTTGAAGGAGCAAAGAGGGAAATATTTATATTTTGTCTTTACTGAACATGACATTGCTTTGCTACTGATGAGAAATGACCATCTCAGGTTTTTGAGTGAACACCTCTGAAGGGCAGCCTCAATCTCTAGCAGTCATTTGTATTAGAAGTAGGTTTTATTACAGCTACTTCCCAAAATGCAAAGCAAGTATTTTCAGTGCAGTTTTTTTTAACACCAGACCAATCCCTTATTCCATTAAATTCTCACGGTGGAGAACTTACTTCTGAAGGCAGAAAGGAGAACAAGCAACTGGGTATTTAGAATGTTAAAGCACTCTTTCATTTAATGAAGTGTATCAAAATTATTCTCCCTTCTTAAGTTTGATGGAATTAAGCCTGACTTACCTTTTTTGAGACTCTAACTGGCCTTTAATTCCACAGCTGCCAACTGTGGGTGATGGAGGATCTTGTGTGCACCTCTTCTGTAGTGATCACAGCATGCAGTGAAGCAACAGAATGCACAGCACAGGCAGCCATACAAAAGTGACCTGGGCAAGCCTTTGAATCCCTCTATCTTATTTCTTACTAGTTTATAGTGAGGAAGATAACTTCGAGTGTTGCGAGCATTGCAGTTGAATACAAAATGTCACTTTATTACTTGTTGGTTACGAGAACCCCCAGAGAATCTGTGGAATTGCAAATTAATACGTATTTTAGTGTACTTCAGTTTATCAATGTTTCTAGCATATTCCGATTTTAGTGTTGCTTATATGCAAAAAAAGAAGACATTTTAAATACAGTTTTTTGAGATTACTTGTATCTAACACACAGGGAAAATTACATGTTCTGTATGGGAATGGCATGGATGAGCATGCAGTAAAGGTTTCCCTAACTGGGCAAACCATTCTTTAGTTTCCCTCTTCAGTTGTCAGGCTGAGCTGTGGGGCTGTTACTAAGTCTGCAGAAATGTTTTCTGCTGATAATGTACATGTCTTGTAGTTGAGAAGCTATTTTTAGCAGTCTGGTTAGACTCTTAGAGTCACTGAGGGACAGAGTCCTGGCGGGGAGCTGTGAAAGGGAGCTGCCGATGGTTTGGAATGGGAAGAGGGGAAAAGAGGTACCTTTCGTTCACAATTATTTCTTCTGGCTTTGCCTGTGTTGCTACTTCCTGGTAACTTGCAAAGAGAAGCACATTTCTGAGGTTTGTTAGCTTGTGGTCAGTGAGGAATGATCTCTGTGTTACTGAGGGAAAATCGGTAGAATTGCATGGATGGAAACTTCCTTTTCTCACTGTGGCAATCTTCAAAGGCTGCCTGGATCCCAACAAACTGTCATCTTCTAACTGAAGTGGCTCTGAGAAGTGCTGCCCTTCACTATGTGTTAGTGGAAAGGCCCTGACCTGAGACCGTTCAGATGAAATGGGAGTTAGATTAACCAGTTAGATATGCCTGATTTTTTTTGTGATTGTGCAGTAGCCAGGGAGGGGTGATACAGATGGCAATGCCACTGAAAAAAATAAATGGTTATCAATTGTGGAACCATAAATTTGACTGATACTGTGCTACAGGCAGCTTTTTATACTTAATCTTATATTAAAAAACAAACAAACCTCTTGTGAGCTTCAATTTTGTCTGTTTTATTCATGGAACTATGACACAAAAAGACGGCAGAAATAGAAAAATAGCACAGAGCATAATTTACATGTTTATCTGCTGCATTATGAACTTGGGCTGGGCAAGCTGCCATTTTTTTTCCTGGTGGCAGAATAGAGAGCAAGACTTCTTTAAATACATTGCTGTGCTTTTCTCTTTAAAAACAAGAAAATATTGAAGGGAATAATGTTTGTTTTGTTTTAGTGCTGAAGTCAAAAGTCATCCCCAGTGTTTCAGTCTCCATGTGCATGGCCCAGTGTATGTGTGTTTCTTCACTTTCATGTTTATCTTCGCAAATAAAATCTGTGGGCAGAGAGTTCAAAATGGAATTCCAAGCTGTTTGAGACTTCTCTAAATGACATACCTGGGAACGCTGCCACATAGCAGAAACACTTCGGGGATGGGCATTTCATAGCTCCTGGGACACCAAAGATAAAGTAAGGTAAGCTGTGGCAGGTGCTGCAGTGATTCATAGAGCAACATTCCATGCAGTCAGAGGTCTGCAGGCATGCTCGGGTGAGAGGTCACCCATCTCTGCTTTCTTAATATTTGTTGCTAGACTTTTTTTTTTTTTTAAATGTTCCACCATACCATCTCTTCATACCAGGGTAGTGTCTTCTACCTGATGTGGATAAACATCCTTTTTTTTTTTTTCCCCTCCTTTTTTTTGTCAGCTAAATGTAGCGCCAGTTGCTAAGCTATCTGGCTGTTGTTGGACTTAGTTTATGTTGCTTTTTTTGCTACCTCACTGTAAATCAGTCATGGATTATCTGAAATCAGTGGGAGTTGCAGAACACCCTTCTGTTGTGTATCGACAGGGCTGTGTGAGCAGTAGAATTCTATGGGAGGTTGTATAGGTGTGTGCTGGGTTGTTTCCACACAATTTTGTAGTATGTTCTGAGAACTGGTCTGCCCAGCCCTTCTGGCATACTGTGCAACAGATCTTAGCCTAGAAAGTTGTGGATCCAAATCAAGCCACTGACCTTTTCCTCCTGCTTATTAATAAACTTTCATGTTTCTACTGCAGTCAGTGTAGGTGGAATGAGGCTGAGGAAGGGAGGGTTTCAGCACTGGCTCATCCCACTGGGAAAGCAGCAGCATGAATTACTAAGATTTCACAGAGATGGTTTGGGCTGTGGGCAGGGGCCAGGTGGGCAGCTTGTGGGGATTTTGGTGGCTTTGAAAAATGGAGTCAACAGCAGCTTTGGAACAAGGGCAGGAGACATGGAACTGCAGAGCTACAAAGGATCTGTTAAAAGAGCTCCAGGAAGATTCAGGTGCAGCTTGTCACTACCAAGACATTCACCCCAGAAGGACTGTGCTGGATTTACTGGCTGCCTTTTTAAAGGATAGTACAGTGGTTTATTTTGGCTTTGATGTGTGAGTTGCTGGTGTTGATGATGATGGTGGAAGTTTACAAGGGAATTATTGCTAGGCCCGAGTCATGGGAAACTTACTGTGCTTCCTGTTTTGGCCATGGAGATCTAGTGATGAATATCAGTAGGACATTTTGATGATGAATTTTTATTTAATAATATAAATGAGGTATGTACATGCTATTGGTTCTTCCTGTTCTGTTTCCATGGAGAGGGACAACTGTGTGAAAACTGAGCTTCCCTGCTGTGGGCCATGGGATTGTGCAGAGAAAAAGAATGGAATATTATAAAGGGACAATTTTAAAGTGGCAGAATATTTTACTGAGGAGAGCAGATAAATGCCTCTTAGCAGAAACTGGGGGTCGCATCTTTTGTGAACTCTGCAGCTGGTCCAGGTGAATAAACAGTATGCTTCTGAAAACTGGGCCTGGATCCAGAGCAGCGAGGGAAGTAAGGGTTGTCTGGTGTACCCATATCTCTCTACTCGGCAGTTAAGAATAACTAAGCTGTTTAAGTTCCTGCATCCTGGTAGGGTAAATATTGCAGTTTTCTCTTTGGGATACCGTCTTGCTTGAACTGCTGCATGAGCTGCACTGTTCTTCTGACCAAAAGGATAACCAAAAATTTGTTAAAGCCAAACATTTTATTTCTGTGGGGCAAGTGGTGGCCTGGAGATCTCTACTGATATTGGGCAGGTTTTAAATGTTACTTCGTCATTTCTTGCTGAAAATTCTGTTGGACCCCAAACCCTAAAGCAGATGTACTATGTCACCTCACTTGTGCTTAAACATTTTTTTTCTACATGAACCACAAGAGGAGTCAAATAGGTTGACTTTGTTTCACGAAAGTCAGTGCCTATGTAGAATATAAAGTATTTTTCTAAAAATTCTCTCTTTAAATGCTGTGGTGCACAGCCCTTTCCAAGCAAGTTCATTTTCAGTTGTCTGCAATGCTAAGTTCCAAGGAAGTGCTCCCCAGACCGTTAATAGCAGGGAGAGTTTCATATTCTCTCTTGATAGCAAAAAAGTTGTGATAAAGCTTTGAGATCTGAAGCTAGAATGTATTGGGCAGAGAACCTAATCAGTGAAAGCTAAATAATGGAACTGAAGATGCACAGTCTCAAAGCACTCTCTAATGTTACTGGCTTCAGCTGTCACATCTTGACTTCTTTTTACTTCTTTTAACTGAAAGAAGAGTTAGCATGTCACGTGAGCACTCTGCATCCAGAATTGACTGAGTAGGTAAAGAGGTTTATTCCTTTCAGGAAATCCTGTGTTTATATTCCAGATTATACTGATATCTCTCTGAGGGACATTGTACTGATATCTCTCTTAGAGGCTGAAGCACTGAGGAACAGCAGTCATAGAATCATAAAGGTCTTTTCCAACCAAAATGATTCTAAGATCATGTCCAGCCATTAACCCAGCACTGCCAGGTCACCACTAAACCATGTCCCTCAGCACCACATCTACATGGCCTTTACACCCCTTCAGGGATGCAGACTCCACCAGTCTCTTGGGAGCCTGGGCTAGGCCTTGACAGCCCTTATGGGGAAGAAATTGTTCCTCATGTCCAACCTCCCCTGTCACAGCTTGAGGCCATTTCTTCTTGTCCTATTGCTTGTTCCTTGGGAGAAGAAACTGACCCCACCTGGCTCCAGCCTTCTTCCAAGGAGATGTTGAGAGTGGGAAGGTCTCCACTGAGCCTTCTTTCTCCAGACTGAACACCTGCAGACCCCCATGTGTATGTAATATTTTACTGAACTTGTCTGGTCCTTCTTACTGCCTGAGCAAGGGTTGCTTTTGTTACTGTAGCAAAAAAATTCACTTTCAGAGAGAGTTTTCAGAGAAATTTCAATCTACCAATGAAGTTGTAGAACACACAGAAAGAATACTGTGCCATTAGGAATAAGGTTTGTCAAGTAACTGTTTCTCATGGCTGAAAGCTGGTGTGGCTGCTTGCCTGAGGCTGTTGGTATACTCGAAATGCTTTCTGACTGGGTGCTAAGATATGAGTAAGTCCTAAAGCATGCTGGTAAGTGGCAAACAGTACTTACTAGAAAGCAGGTGGGCTTGTCCAGGCCACTTTCAGTAGTTTTAGGCCTCCATCAACACAGGTTTACAATAAAGCAGGAGCTGGCAGGGAGTAGTCTGATCAAGTGCTTTCTTATGGCTTGTGCCCTTACTCTGGTAAGTGAAGTTCTATGTCCATTAGAATCTTTTTTTGCAGTTTGTACATTCATAGAGGGATACTGGCTGAGAAAAACTTCAAGAAGCACCGCATTTAAGGGTTATTGCAGTTATTTTCTGGAATCAATGTCCAAACTGTTTGGAACCATTTGATCCATCTGTATTGAGTGACTTCAGATTTTTATTTTTGTGGTCCTTTGGGGAAAGCCACAATACTGTATTTCAGCTTCATTGCATAACTAAGATAGTTTAGTTTGCAAATGAAGCAAAAGTAGAACATATATTGTATGTAATTTGCATTTTACCCCTTAGCTTGTGCTCTGATGTAATTCTCCCTTCTAAGGAGACTTGGCTGGTGTTGGTTATTTTTTTTTTGTTTGTTTGGTTTTTTTTTGGTTTGTTTGTTTGTTTTGGTGGTGTTTTTTTTTTTTTGCTAATGCCCCAGGAATTTTCTAAAAGAATCAATTCCAGAATATTCACTGGTGTGACTTTGACTTTAATGGCACAAAGCCATGGATAATTGGCTCAGTTTCCAAAAATTCCACAGCCTGTTGTTAAGATAAACATTTCTGGGTTCCCAAGAACACAGATGTGTATATATGGTAATATACTGGGTATACAGAGCAACCTTTAAACAGCAGATTCTTATTTTGCTATTTTATTCTTGATGTTTACAAACAAACTTCACAAGCAGAAAAATTACTTGGCAGAAAAATTGTGCCAGTTTTTAAACTACTCTGCAGCATTTTGAGAAGGGCTGTGAAATGTCTCTTTTTTTGTTGTTGTAGCTGTTAACTTCTGCAGAAGCAGAAGGGAAGCAATCCAGCCTTGAAGTGGTGGGTGTTGAGATGCACCCTCATTAGTCAGCAGCTCATCAGAAGCTTGTGTCTTAGGTGCTGGGAAATCCATGTGACCCAAACTTGGGTATAAAGCCCAGGATTTCTGGTTGTTTAGGATTCTATAGTCTTATGTCACTCCTCAAGGCTGGGACCTAATGTGACTTGTAAGGTCGAAGTATCAACAAGTGTTTGAGGTCTGGCTTTCTCCTTGCTGAAAATGGCTGTGATCTACATCCCCCCAGCCCAAAGATCTAGAAAGGGGATGTAATTACAGAGCTTGTGATACTCATGTCCTCTCAAACGTAATAGTACATGGTTGAAAGCGTTGCTCCTGTATGTAACTACTTAAAGGTGAGAAAAGAAAATGGATTTGAAGCCAGGGGATATTAACAACCAGTTATGGGATAGATTCTGAGGAACTCTGTGCATGTTTAGGACTGAAGAGTGAGGGAAGTTCTCAGTGGATGGTGCCAGTTGCTGGAGCATGTGGGGAGACTTGTTGCCAGGGAGTGAGGGCCAATGATGCTGGTGAGCTAAAGCAGATGATCTCAGCATCTTACTTGGAGCAGGAACTGGTGCTCTGACTGTCCTTGGAGTTAAGCTTCCTAACAGTCATCTTGAAAAGTGCTTCTAGCAGCAATAGGAAACTTGGAGTTCTTACTTTCGGGGGGCGAAGGAGGGGGGGAGGGAGAGAGAATCTTTTTATGATTATTCAGCTTACTCCAAAGCAATAAGCTGAGTCTGAAAGTAAGTGGATCAGGACACAGCAGATGTGGTGTGTGGGTATTGGTTGGTTGGTTTGGCTGTGTCTTTGTTGTTGTTTGGGATTTTTTTAGGGCAGTTTGAAAGGAATTTTGTTCCTTTTTCTGTCAGCTAGTTCCTCTCACCTCTGGTCTCACTGTCTCTGTAAAATAAGAAATAGTAAAGAAAAAGCAGCAGTTTCTGTTCTGTTTTGGGGTATTTTGTGTGTTTTCAGAAGGACAGCTGTTACAATTTGAAATAATGAAACTTCTCCAGTCCCCTAAATTGGCATTTTTTTAAAGACAAATTATACCAACTCTGTGTAAACTCTTTGTAAAGTCATTGAGGAGGGTGAAAAAAATAAAAAAAATCCTTCTGTAATAGGAGGAGAACAATAGAAATGCAACACAAGATGAAAATCCTTCCCCCCTGGTTTTAAATAATAATAAATAACTGGACTGAGTCAGTTTGCTCTTTGTTCAGAGTTACTTGACTAAAACTCTTGGCCCAAATTTGTTGGCAGCTGGGTTAATTGTATCTTTGTTTCAGCAGTGGTAGTGGTTGGTCTCTCATGTTGTCCCGAGGAAGAAGGTCTTATTTGAGGACCTGGTTTGCTGCTCGTTTAATAGTTTCTCCCATACCTGAACTGTTTGAGAAATTTTTGATACATGCCTTTCCTTGCCTTCTCTTCAGCCAGTATTAGACCATGCCCCTGGCACCCATCTTGTATCGATCCACCTCAGTGAGCACCATGCAAGTGCAAGGGGCGTGACTAGGAAGTCCCTATTGCTGTCCTTCTGAGCTTTGTTACCTGACGATTTTCTTCTCTGCATGTGCGGTTCTCATATGCTGTCTTGCTGGTGATGGTGGTGGAACAGCTTTCCCTTCCCAAGATGGGTACAGAGCACATCTAGCTAAGGTCACCAAGCCAGTGATGCCTTTCAGAAAAAGGAATGCACCAATTTTTACCTGTTTCCAGTTGCATTTGTTCACTGTGGTGGTGAGGGCAAGTTTGGTGGCCTACATTAAATGAGAAGGGGCTGTAAAATCTCCTGGTGTAATGTGAACCTTACACAAAGAAGAGCTATTTATAGAACCCTGCACAATTTGCCTCCAGGAACTCCAGAGCGGAGCAGGCCAGTATTACATAAAGCTGGGTGAGAGCGCATTTGGGCGCTCACAGCTGTGAAGGTCAAAGGCAGGGCTTCTCTTACAGTAGGTATCCACTGCTCCTTGGCCTGAGGGGAGCAAGAGGCTGATGGGCTCCATCTGAAGGCCAAATCTGAGTGGCAAGAAACTTTGGTTTGTGAAGAACAGTGTGGTGGGTTTTTTTTGTGTGTGTTCTTTTTGGTTTGGTTTAGTTTTGTGGTGTTTTTTGTGGTGTTTTTTGGTTTTTTTTTTTGATCCATCCCCCCCCCCCCCCCGCCCCCCCCCCCCTCCCCCCTGCCTTGGCGCGCCTCTCTGCCTTCGTTCCTGCTTCTGTTCGTTCTCCTACCTTTGCTTTCTCTG
>JANHFX010021383.1:0-20113 GCA_027560015.1 Chloroceryle amazona | reverse complement strand
AGAATTATGAACCTAGCATAAATATAGTCACACCAGCTGTTTCAGAGACCAGTCCAAAACCCCAGACAATTTGTCCTCCCTCCCCCCCCCCCCCCCCCCCCCCGTATGTATGGTTTGGTTTGGTTTGTTTTAATTTCCCCTGTCTTTTTCTTTATGGGGCTTTTTCATTGTGACGATTTGACTTGCATTAATTTTGAGAAATTGTCTCTGTCTGATGACTTAATGGTCGAAGAAGGTCACAGCAGCAGCTTTGGGGAGCTGGAGACTACGGTTTTATACTTTACATGTTAATACTCTCATTTAAGCATTTTTTGGATTATTGCTGCTGCTATTCTGTATTTTTTTTATTATTATTTTGTTGTTGTTGTTGTGATTTCTTTAATTCTAAATTACATTGCTATGCCACTGGCACATAGCCAGGTATTGTGCTGGTGTTGGATCCCTTCATCTGCTTTAATACTTGTTGGCTATGAAGCTTTATAAAAAGTGATTCTAGAAACCCTTTGAATCTTCAGCTTGAAAACATTCTTGAATGGTTTCCTAGGCAAAAGAGCACCTCTTCTGGGAGGCATGTACTTGAGAAGATCCTTCAGAGCACGTGGTATAACCAGGGGGTGTTAATACTTCCTTGAAAAGACTGCCTTTGACCATGCCAAAGAGTTCCTAATACACCATGGGGCGCTGGTGGGGTGGGTGGGTGTATGAAATATAGCTTAAATGTAATACAAGGCTTAAATAAAATGGTCTGTGTGATGTTCAGGTGGCAGATGGCTTTGGTGTGACTTTTTGGAGTCAGTGTACACAAAAGCACTGTTAAAGGCAGTGTTTCCTCTAGGAAATGTGTTTGATTAAAAGATTATTGAACGGCTTTAAAAATTTGGATAATGATGTAGTCTAGAGTTGTCCAAGATGCTTGTCCCTTGAATTTGCTGTAAAAATAACAGATCTCCTCTACCACGAGAAACATGATACTCATTTTTATGTGAAATCTTTGAAGGAAAATAAACTGTCACATTCTGTCATTTGCCAATGATACTTTGACTGTTTATGTCCCCCTAGTTAGAGGCTTAAGCTGTCAGCATTCTGCATATTTAAAAACTGTCTTCCAAATGAAAAATAAACCCTCATCTTTTATAAGAAGCACAGGATTAAAACTGCTCAGTAAATTACTTGGGACCAAATTCGGCCTTTATCTATAAGTTAGGGTGATTGTATGTGTCTGTGTAAAAGCCAGATCTATTGCAAATGGTTGTTTTTTTATGGTCTGACAAAGGGCGTTTAAATTTATGTAGGTATTTTGACTGGCTTTTGAGCCTGCCTGCTCAGTGAAGGAATTGTTTTTAAATGGGAAAAAAAAAACCAACCCATAAACAAGCAACAAACTTTTGTAGGTGCAAGATGTGAATTAGCAAAGAAAATAAGCAGGTTGAATGTTTTCAGCAATTTACTAACTTGCTTTGCTGAATTTAGTGATTGTTTTCCAAAACACAGACTATATTCTGAATTACTGAGGGTATCCAGCATGTTTATCCGTTTGACAAATTATACAGATATACAGCCTGGCTTGGATTTGCCTCAGTGTCTGCCTGGGACATTTTGCATCTGAAGAAATTTTATTTTCATGTAAGAAAGCTTGAGGGTTCTCTTGAAAGAACTTACTAAAACTTCACAGACTTTGTAAATCCACTAAACATCTGTTTTACTAAGTGATGCACATAACAGGGAAGGACATTCCTGGTGAGAGTCTTGCAAGTACATAAAAGGGAGGAATTTGCACACCATAAAACCTTCTGAAGTGTTTAACCATCAGTTGGTAGTTAGTAAATGAGAATTAGTAAATGAGAATCCCGGATCAGAGCTCTGTAGCTCCAGGCAAATGCAGAGAGTGGAACTCTTAATCCCTTGGTACCCTGAGGTGCTGTCTAAATTAGCAAATACTTTGGGCGGTAGGGATGGATGAATAGATCAAAGTTGTTGGCACGGAAGCTTCTTAAACCTTCATTACTGATTTGGGTGAGTTACTTCAGATCAGATTTAGCTTGGCAGCTTGGGCTGAATGTCCACACTTACCTGGGCAGTTTGAAGCTTCCTGAAGGAGAAAAATGTGCTGGGTATGTGCCAGATGACCTGCAGTGATGTAACCCACGGGGTTATTTGAAGTCTCGTGTTTGGCAGCAGGTTGCAGTTGAAGTGCATCTTGGAGTGGAGTTCTCAGGTTCTTACTCAAAAGGGAGTTGATTGTTTATGTGCATCAAAGTTATTTTGAAAAACCAGCTAACTCATGGTAAATGTGCTTCAAAACTGTGCTGCTGCTCTAAACAAAATAGCATCCTTAAATTAGGTACGAGAGCATGCATAGCAAACGGATGGCCTGGAAGAAAGGGGAGGGTTTTAGTTGCAAGCACTAGAAAGATAGTTTTCCCCTCTTTTAAGGAACTATTTATTTAAATTTACAGGTGTTTGCACTGGTCAAGTTGCCATTTTAGACTAATGAATAAAAGTTATCTGAAGCACAAAATCAGACCTAGATAGATAACTAAATATTGTATAAAGCTCAAAAGTCACCATAGGGTGAGTATGTTATTTGTAGGAGTTCCAAATGACTACAGTAAATTTCTGTAGCTGCAGCCCAGGATGGTCATGAGAATAATGTTGCAAGGTTACAAATAGTGTATTTGTTGGCACTGCTGGGCTGAATAGCTCCTTATCTTTTACTGCTTTTGGGGGAGGAAAAAGGATTACTTAAACTCATTTGTGTCTCCAGATTCAGAGTTTAATCCCGAAGGCAGAAAAACTTTTATCTCAAATGCCTGTGAAACAGCAAGTGGTTTATTTTATTTGCATTCGTATGAAATACGTGCTGTATGAAACTCAGCCCTCTTCCCACAAAACACACCACAAACAAAAAAATGAACTTTTTTTTTCTTGATGGGCAGAACCCAGAAATGTCTGATGTGGCTTTTTTTTTTTTTTTTCTTACCTCAAAACCCTAAAACCTTGGCTTTTGCTTGATGTAAATGTGTCTGTTTGCATTGAACTGCTTTGCCTGGGTACTTAGAGCTGGTTAAGTTGGTTTTGTTGGCTTATTTTTGAAGTGGAATGCAGTGCTGGCAAACTGCAACTCAATTTGGATGGGTTCACTGCACCCAGTACCCAACGTAGGTCTTGATCGTCTTTTAGTTGCACTGCAGCGAAAATCCAAACTGTTGTATAGATGTACTATTAAATGACAATGTGTTTGGTGTATATAGAATTTAAGCTCTTCACATTTTAAGCACAGTAAACACTCTCCTTTAAGCATTTATTTAGTTAGACCAAAATCTGGGTATTTTGCAGGAGCAAATCTTTGTGTTGCTCTTTCGGTTGCAGGAACAAGTGTGCTCTTACAAACTGCAGTTAGGAGGAGTATCATTAACAAACAGCTTACAAACAAGGTGGGGTTTCAGCATAAAATGACCTGGTTACAAACATTGAGATAAGGGGATTTTGCTCTTTCTGCCAACAGTTTTACACTGAAGAATTAAGTTCTAACATTCCAAATGAAGTATTTCTGTAGACTCGGGTCTGTTCATTGGCCCCAAACTGTCATTGTGTTTAGATTGGTAGAAATGATGCAATACAGGGAGAAGCTGAATTCTGTCATGTTAGGTAGAAGAGTTACTTAAATCCTGTGTGCAGACTGTTGTTCACATGTAGAGCAGAAAAAAGTCAAATGCGTTGAATTTTCATCCAAAATAGTCATAATCTGACTTATATATTGTGTACTTGTTTGAATGTCAGGACTGGTAAACCTGAAACATGACAATAACAAATTTTATCATCTTTTAGATGTCAGGATTAAATCCAGAACTGTAATAACCATTTGTATCATTTTCTCCTTATGAATACTGTATACACAGATGAGACTGTCTAAATAATATGTTTGGGATTTCCTGGGTGCAGTAGCTACAATGTCTTTCTTTTCCTGGCTGTTTTGGCAATCTGGTAAATACTGCTCAGCTGCAGTTTGTTTTTTCTTTCCCGGATGATTTAGATGAAACTTTAAAGGAAAAGTGTGTGCCCCTGTATTAGATGTTAATATTTGCCTCGTGAGAGTGGCCACGCAAGTGGTGCCTCTAGATTTGATAGGTAGTCTGAAGAACATTTTTCCACCGTGTGTGTTCAAATAGAGGATATTAAGTAAGTCTGAAAGGAAGCAGACACATCTATACCTGCTGTTTTCCCTCTGGGATACAAGGGTTTAAGAGCAAGGGAAATTCTATTTCTTGATCCAGGACTTAACTTTCTCATGGCAATATTTACAGGTGTTTCTGCAGCAGACCAGGCAGGCTGACTTGTGGGGATTTTGGGGGTCGTGGTTTTGGTTGGTTGCTTGTTTGTGTTTTTTTTTTGTTTGTTTTTGTTTGTTTTTTTTTTGTTTTGTTTGTTTGTTTTGTTTTGTTTGTTTGTGTTGTTTGTTTGTGTTTGTGTTTGTTTGTGTTTGTTGTTGTTTTTTTTTTGTGGGTGTGGTTTTGTTTGTTTGTTTTTGTTTTGTTTTGTTCAAGCTCTGTTTATTTCTAGTTTCCATAAGTCCTATCAGTGAAACAGCTTGTGTGAAAGAGCAGCATCAATGACTTTTTGTTTGTGACTGGGTCTCTCTATTTACTTTGCTCTTGAGAGGACTGTTGGAGGGCAGCTTATGGGAGGAGAGAACTGGTTCTGTGGTACCTCAGTGGAGTGAATGTTACGCTAGGTGAAGGTGGAGAGCTGAAACTCATTCAACCCAAACTGCTAATGCAAATTGCAATGCAAAAGTGAGACTGGGGATAAAGTGGTGAATGAGTAAAGGTGATCAGGTACCTCAGACATTCAATGTCAGCGTGTCCAGAAAAGTTACAAGATCTCAGATTTCCAAAGCTCACTTGAAGACTTTTACACACAGATCCCACTTCAGTTATTGGTGTTATTTTATTTGTGCTGAGTCCCTGTAGTTGCTAAGACAGGTCATGGGGAGGAGAGGAAAAGAGGATGAGACAAGCTGCAGAGTGCTGTTCATGCTTTCAGTTACTTACTCCCAGACGTGCCCTTGTTCATAACAGCTGACTTGTCTCACAGTTTCCCAAAACAAACGCGATTCACAGCTGTGTGGTAACAATTGGGACAAAATGGAGCCCTTTTAATCAGCCACTCTGTGCCTTTCCAGTATATTTTCTTATTTACAGCTTAAGCGGTTTCTGTCTTCAGTGCAGGTTGGGAAATGAACATTTACGTTTTGATTCCAGCTTCATTTAAAGAACTAATTTCTTGTATCAGTTATCTCCCTTTTATTATTCCTAAAGAACCACTTCAAAGGGCACCATTTTACAAATAATCAGTACAAGTGACCACGTTGTTCTTTTTTGGTGTGTGCTGTGATAGCACGTGAATATGATAGCACATGAATAATGGTTGTTCTGTAGGGGAACTGTAGAAACTGACAGATTAGAGACAGATGCTTGAGTCTTGCAGTGAGTTTCTAGAAATATGGTCATGCTTTGATGAAGCAATAACTTACTTTCTGGCATTTCTAGGACATAAAGGTTCAGAAGTCTTGAGTGTAACTCTAACAGCAAACTGAGATTATCTGGGTGTGTTCCTCGAGATGAAAGAGAACCTTTTTGATAGGATTCTGTTGTATTTCTGGTTCTCAGTGAAGACCATAGCACATTCTGTTGCTTCACACTCCTGCTGAATTGCATCCACACCTTCTTCTCTCAGACCGGTGCATTTGTACCTTCTTGCTGGCTTCTGCTTTTCCTGTGTAGTCTGGCCTGTTCCTCGGCTGCTGCTTATGCCTTGTAACTCCTACATATATCAAGTCTTTTTTTTTTTTTCCTGTCCTTCAAGTCCTTTCCCAGGTCTGTTTATCTGCAGTCCTGTGACTATATTTTCTTCTCCTACCAGTAATGAGCATTTGCATCATTCCTTGCACTGCTGATAAACAAAAGCAGTACTGTACCACCAATTACTGCAGTGTTTTTAGCCCCTTATCCAAAAGCTTTGGTTAAGTTTTTGAATAAAGCCGCTCTTCTTCATTGCTCCTCTGGCCAATTTAATCTTGCCAGGTGCATAAGTATCTTGAGGGACTTTGTTCCCTGTTTAAGGCTGAAGTGCTTGGGACCAGAAATCATAGAATTGTTTTAGTTGGAAGAGATCTTTAAGATCATTGAGCCCAAGGTGATTGGGCTGTGCTTACTTCCAAGTTGGGTTAGGCAAAAATAAGTCTGTTTAATCAATCGTTGGTAAATAATGCTGTAGAAGGAATAGCCCTTACTACTTGAGAAGACTATGGCAGGTGCAAAGCTAGACAGCTGCTCTGTGAAGAGTGTTTGCGTTCTGGTATTTCCTGAATTTGTCAGGTTAGGCTAATGTTGAAGGAAAAGAAAATCATAAATCTATTCAGATTTATGCTGTTGGGAACAGCTTGAATTGACCCTTTGTCTCTCTTGTGTTTTGCAGACTTCTTAAAGCCAACTCCAGCAAAGAGCAAGCATTGTGTTTCTGCCAGCCAGCCCCACTCTCCAGCGCTGGTCCCCCCGATGGCACTTTGTACAACAACCCTGTGAAACCTGCCAAGCTGGACGCCACAGTTTTGCACGACTGCACTTCGGCCGCCACTGTGCCTCCTTCGGAGCTGTCGAGCCATGCAGTCCTAGCCTGCGAGACAGGCGTTCACGAAGAGCACTATGTAAGTGAAGCAGTGGAAGATGATGTGCCAGACTACAGGGAGTACAGAGATGCCTGCACCATTACTGGTAAGCAGTCAAACCTTTATCTTGGGAAGGATGTGGAAATATGTAGTTAAGCTTCTGTTCTTAAGCTGTTGTTGAGGTAGTTGCTTCATGGACAACACTGCTGCTGGTCTGCACTGTTGTTTTTTCTTTAAGCGGTGATTCCCCCGTGAATTTTCAGTGAAAGTGCTCTGTAAGGTTTAAGGCTCTTGCAAATAGGCTGAACTGCCTAGATTGGTGGTGGCAGTGAAACGAAGTTACTATACTGATGGGCGTGGGAAGCCAAACCATTTGAAGATTGTTTGGAAAAAAACAACGATGGAAAGTCAGGGATGAGGGAAAGGAAATGCTGCAGCCTAAAATTATGGAATGGTTGGCCGAATGTGCAATATAATGTAGAATTTTATCTTGATATGAGGATTGCTTTGTGGGAGAAGAGGATGGGAGAAATTATATCTAACATAATTTGATTGTACATTTTTGCTTTCCAAAACCGTTCTAATTTTGTCACATTAGTTCTGGAACTGTAAAAGTTAATGTACAAGGAGCAGCTTCTTCATGCTCATATGAAAGGTCAAATGCCTTTTTATCATAGATGGCTACAAATAAATGGAAAGTGTGCTTAAGTATAGTATTTTAAATAGAATTAGATTATTAGTGATGTTGTCAGCTGACCCAGGGGTTTTTTTTTTTTGTGTGTGTTTTTAATAATCCCTGTAACTGGGTTTAGTCATGGATCTGGCCCTGAACTGACAGGCAGTTTCCATTCTAAATGCATGGTTTGTTGGCTGACATGTGGGGCTTCTTTTAGCATAAAGTGACCTTGTCAGTTCCAAGGTCTTTTGTGAATGTTTGAGGAGTCAGCTGAGTTTTTGTGAGGGAGAAATGAGAGGGCTGAGAAAAACAAAGAAGACTGGAACCATTCTAATTGGCTGCCAGATACATTTATCTTGAGTTACTTCTAGACATTTCTAGAATTGTCTGTAGGTCAGAGAACTAAATTAATGGTGACCATCAAGAGCTACTTCTGTAGTATGACTGAACTTAGCTCAGCCCAGCTGCTGTGTAGTTACTAAGGGTTGATATTCTGAGAAGAGAAAATACAAAGAAGGGGGGAGCTGCTCTGCGAGTCCAGCCCAATTCCCACAAGAAGAGAAACAGCAGGATTTAACACTGAAATTGCTTTCAGTCAGGTATGCATCTACATCAGATAAAGGTTTGATTAACAGAAACTTGCTCCCTGTCCCTCCTCCTTTGGATTCATGGATTTAGAGCTCTTTAACTGGTTAGTTTACAAATGGGCTACCCTTGTGACTGCCACATAGGTATTTGCTTGGTTGATGGACTAGAAACTCTTACACATTACAGGGATGCATTCCTGACAGCATAACTCTGTTTTCCAGGCCCCTTGTAGAAGAATTTTTCTTGGAAGTTGTTCCGTTGTCTGTGTCTGTCTCCTTCCCCCTCCCTGTTAACAAGATAACTAAATTTACATTTTTCTCCTTCCATAAATCAAGATGCCATCTTGATCATAGTTTCTTGAAAGGCAAGGCAAACTCTTACTACTTAAATTTTTTAAAGTACTTTTTAAGTGAAGGTCAGTGCATCTCTTCCTACCTCAGTCTTTCAAGCCTGATGTAGTTAATGAGTGCCTTTCATCTTAGTTGTCAGCCAAGTGTGGTTTATTGATTGATCCTATAATGCTTTTCTTTTATGGATTAGCTGTTCTGTAGTAGCAGATTTGTACTGTTGGCAACCTGGAGACAACACAATAAGACCTGCAGTAGAAATGGTGGGTTTTTTGGTTACTTGTTTGGGGTTTTTGGTATTTGTTGGTTTGTATTTGGTTTGGTTTTTTGGTTGGTTTTTGGTTTTGTTTTGTTGTGTTTGGTTTGTTTTGTTTTTTTTTTGGGGGGGGTATTTTAAGTGAATTCTACTGAGTTTCAGCTCTTTGCTGTGCTTTTTAAAGGCATCAAAGAGATTTAAGAGACTGGAATTTAGGAATTGTTCTCATAATTTTCTAAAATTTTTGTCACTTGTGCTGGTATGTAGCATATACCATTGAAACAAGCAGAAAGATAAATACTTGCAGAGGAATAAGAGTTATTAGAAGCTTTAACATGAAGCCTTGGTGTAGGTTTGATCAATGGCTTAGACTGTTCAGTGGAGAGAAATTGTTCTTGTCAAGTCTGCATATACCATATTTTTTCATGGGATGCTAAGCCTTGACTCATTCTAGTGCAGACACATTCAGATTCCACAATCAGGATAATTTGTTTTCTTTTAGTCTTAACACCTAGAGCTCAGGTTATCTGCAAAAATTCTTGCAAATAAAGGTTTGATCATAGTTCAGGAAAAACTTGGGGAACTGAGTCACAGCGCTGTGTGGTGACGCTTTCTGCAATGTAACCCCCTAATGGTGATGTAACTGGAGTTGGCTCTGGTATAACTTAAGTCTAAGAACAGCTATGGTGTGCACATTTTGCTTTTTAACTTTTCAAGGAGGCTGTTGGTGCTCAAAGAAGTTTAAACTCTTGCTACTTTCTTCTCCCCACCCCCCCCAAGCACACAAGGGTTGTGTTTGCTGGCAGTAGAGAGGCACCGGGGCATTCTCATGTCAGCAGCACAGCCTTTCTCACCTGGGATCTCAGAGCAGCTGTAATGTAGCTGAGGGTGCATTGCACATTCTGATTGTGATGATGAGCATGTTTTCTTGGATATGGGGCTGGCTTAAACATTTCCTGTCCCCAAATCACCTCAGGATGGTGCTTATACAGATTTCTGTGAGAGTGCAACTGGAGGTATTTTAGGCAACTGGTCTGGATAGAATCCCTGCTCTGCTTTTGTGGCAGAGGCCAGATAAGGGTTACCTTTTAGGTAGGTCACACCTCTGATCTGCTCTAATAGCAGTTATCATGGCATATCTAAGGGAATGAGCATTGCAGGCGTGGGCCTAGGTAACAAAAACAGCAGCATGAGAAGTTTCTTTAAGCCAGTTGGGAGAGCACCCTATACTTCTCTCCCACCGAATTTTATAATAAATCAATCCAAAAGTTATAGTTTCTATAACTGAAAGTCTTATGCAAGTAGATGCTTCTGAATCTGGGCATAGAAGGGCAAATGAAATATGACAACTGATCCATTAAAAAAAAAAAAGTTGTTGTAAAATGTTAGTGGTGGAGCACATACTTTCTAAACACTAATAGTTTTAAACCTGAAAATAGGAGGTTGGTTTGTTGTTTTTGTGTGGTTGGGTTGGTTTGGTTTTTTTTGGTTGGTTGGTGTTTGGGTTTGGTGTTGTTTTTTTTTGTAATTATTACTTCATTTTAGTTTTTGATAACAAGATTTAAAAGTTCAAGGAAGCCTCACTTCGAGTTTCTACTGCTACCACTTGTGGAGCTCCTACAGGTAAATAGGCAGAGGGAGACTTGAGTCCTGAGGTTGGTGGACAGTGGAGCTCTAGTTGAAGTTGTCCCTGCCCATGGCAGAGGGGTTGGAGGTAGATGATCTCTAAGGTCCCTGCCAGCCCATTCTGTGATTCTTTGAGGCACCTATCCTGTCACAGCTGTTTTTTTTCCTTTGTTTTTTCTCTTTTTTTTTTTTTTTTTTTTTTTCTTGCTGGTACCATTCATCTGAGAGGTAGGAATACGAATGTAGCACCATCTAGTGTTCCTTTGGTTAGAAAATGCTTTTAAAGCTGTCTTCCCTGTCATTGCAGTGCAGACCTGGATACTTCTAGTCAGGTGTTGATGGAAAAAGCAACTGGGGTTGGGGGTTTCCTTCTCTAACACCACCCTGGCCTGGCTTTTATAAAGCAGGAAGGCTGTAATTTTGAGACGACAATCAGGGTATCACTAAATTGCTCAATGCTCTCAATTCTGTGATTTATCAAAGCCTCTCAGTGTGATTGCCTTTCTTCCTTGTCTGTCAGCTGCTGTCAGGCAAATCCTGTCCTCGTGGAAATGGAGAGTACAGTGGGTGTGAGAGCATGAAATGCCACCAGAGTATAGGTCTCCTCTTGTGACAGATGTCTGGCTGCCAGAGTGGTTTTGTGGGGCTGGTTTGTTTGCTTCCCCCCTCCCCCTCCCCTAAAATATGCACAACATTATCATTGCCGTTTTCAGGAAGTGAACTTTCAGCCTGCACTCTCATGTCTGGAGACTCGCTGTTTGCAATCATTTTGGCATGATGTGCTTCATCATTCAAGAGCTGACTGCTTAATATGCCATGTAGGTTTCCCTCATCCTTCTCTGAGAAAGGAGCACTGTGATTTCAGTTGCCTGGCTTCTTCATTAGTCTGTGTGATTCATTTATTCATTATACTAATTACTCTCTCCAGTTCCCCATAGGGGTGTGTTCTCTGCCTGCCTTGTTTGGGCAGTTTCCTAAGAGTTCTTGGGAAGTTCTTTGTGGCTTATTTCTTCTGCATCTTACTGTAATTAAACCATGTTATTTCTTCTGCATCTTACTGTAATTAAACCATGTCTGTGTCTGTTAGTAATTGACAGAAGTCAAATTTATTATAACTTTTAAAAAAATGAAATTCCATCCCTGGATGGGTCACACTATTAAATCTTTTTTTTTTTTTTTTCTTTTTTTCTTTTTTTTTTTTTTTTTTCCCCCCTTAGATGGGAGGTACCTCTGAGAAGAGCTGGTATTGTTTGACCTTGTGGGTAGTAGAAGTCCTACTGTCTGCACTGCCTGAATGTGGCAGTCTGTGTCCCACTTATTTTTTTGATTTCCAGGCTTACCTTTTGGTGTTTTGGTGGGGTTGGTTGGTGTGTTTTGTTTTTCCCTCGAGCAGAATTCTGCTGCTACTGCTGTGCTCCTTATCCAAGCCCTCTTACTTACGCTCTTCCTAGTATCAGGTGCGGTTTGTAAACTATCAGTTCTAGAATCACTGTGAAAGCAACTGCAGGAGTTACTAAAGGCCAGTGTGACTTTTTAAAATTTGTTTCCAGATTTCCCTTGTTTTGGGACATAGTTGTCGTTCCTAAATGCATACTGCATTTGGGTGTGGATGCGTGGGAGCAGTAAGTGTTCATCGGTGTTCTGAGCTTGCTTTTTGGAGAGAACTGAGGACAAGGACCACGTGAATTTTTCAGGGCTCTTTTTTATTTTTGTGTTATTTCTTCTCCAGTTGCAATGCTCTTGAATAGTACTGTAACACTAAAAATCTATGTTTTATTATTGGTGTACTTAAATATGTGAAAATACTTCTATTCCATAATTCACCTCTGTAACGTTCCAAGGAGAACTTGTACCTTTCTGTGTCAGTGCATGTGATGTGTCCATCAGGAATCAACGCATTTCCCATTTCAAGTCAATATCTGTAAAGAGCAAGCTACATAGAATGAATTCTGAAGCAAAAGGGGGTTCTAAAGCTTCGTTGGCAGCCATTGTTCAGGGACTGACACATTTTGTAGCTGGGCTGAACAACAAGCACAAACTGGACAATTGCTTTTCAGGGCTTTCTGTAGTCGGTGATGTATCAATGGGGTTTTGAGACGTTCTCAGTCTGTCTTGGCAACAGGAGGATCCGAATGGTTAATGAATGTGTTTATTCTTACTGCTGCTGAGCAGTGTGTTGCCAGCATGGATTTGATACATGAATAGCTTTTGTTCTTGCACTAAAAGAATAGCCATGGCGGTGGAGTTTCCTTTTATTTTCTGTTTAATATAAAACAAAAGCATAAGTATGGCTGCATTTATCTACAGGGAGAAGCATTTCCATACTAAAGCAAAGTTCCTTTAAATTTATGATGTAACATACAGAAGGGACCTAATAGTTTTGATGCTTTCTCATCACCAAGATCTGTCTCACCTTTTATGCCCAGCAGGAATGTATGTGTGTAGCATGAAACCAAACCAGAGGGACTTTAACCTAATAAACACTCCTCACATTGGAACCACACTTTCCATCAGTTTAGCTTTGAAATTCCCAACTTTATCCCAGCTTTTATTTAGTGTGTTTGGGTAGGCCAAATTTTCTCCCATCTTTCTTCCTCAATATGCTTTCAGTTGCTGTATTTAAATAGAATTGCCTCCCAGGGAAGATAATGTGCTGGAGATTAGTGTTTTATGCCCCCAGAAATGCAGATGTAGGCTGAGCCCAGTGACCTACATGGGAAGACAGTTCCATGGCTTGTCCATCCTGCAGACAGGTTTGGCCATTGCCTGGTGTGGCAGAACTGGAGAAAACACTTTTTTCTTCCACTTCAGCTGGCAGCCTCGTCAGTCTAAAGATTCTTTTCCTGCACAGCAGCATTCTCTTGAATAACACTGATCCCTCTTGCCAGTTCTCCTGCGTAGCAAAGGAAGAATTGTGATTTTTTTTTTTTTTTTAATTTATTTTATTTATTTGTTTATTTATTTGGTGCAGCTTCCCCACCCTTGCACAAATCCTTTAGAACTTTTGGGGGAGAAGGGTCTTTTTCTTTCCCACTGATGAAGCCAGATTTGTTCAGGGGAAAGGGCATGGGTGAGTCCTGGGCTTTTGCCTATTAAAAGGTATATGTGCAGAGCAATTGTTAAATAATCTCCAAGAAACACTTGTAATTCTGAACCTCAGGTAGTACTTGATGTCTGTGTCTCTGTGGGCCTGCTTGAGCAGTGGATGACTCCAGGCTGCGGTTCCCTCTTCAGTCAACTAGCTAGCAGCCTAATTGTGGGATGGAAGTTTCTTACTTCCCGTTTTTCTTTTCCTTTTTCTGTAGTTCTGTTCACAATGTTCATAACTAGTTCACCCCTTTCCATGATTGTCTAAATAGGCAGAAAGGATTGGGAGAATGAGACTATAGAGCTGCTTCGAGCAGCCAGGAAATATCACCTGGAGAAGCATTTAGAGAAAGACCACCTTTCTTGCTTCCATCCCTGGAATGTGATTAGGCTTTAGGCTCTTGGGAGGAGTTTCCAGAGTTTTCTCAGCTGTATGGAACAGGATGACTGACTGTACACATGATGGAGTTGTGTATAACCTTGAGTTGATGAACTTTAATTTCCTGCATTACATGTGGCTGGACTTTAGCCTCCATGCAGTAGCTCTGTTCTGCAGAGAACCTTCCTTTTTTCTTTAGAAAGTAGCCAGAACTGGAATTAACCCTTTTCCCCAAAATAATTTCTTAGTGAGGTAGTAGACATATTAGTTCTTTCTGCTTTCTCCAGAGAGTTTCCTTGTTTAATCTGCTTTTGTTACTGTCCTCTTACCCATTTCCCTTTCCTCAACTGCCTCAAAAGCTTGTGACCAGTTATGATATTTTAATTCTGTTGTAGAAAAAGGAATAATTTGCCTCAGAGTGGAAACTGAAGCCTTTTTGGGTTGATTTTCGTTAAAGAGGGTATTTAGACTACCCATTCCCGGATGTGAGATGAGTACCAGCCTCTGGGTGGTGATGCTCTGAAGCTCCTGAAAGGTGTTCGGAGTGGGTGGGTAGGTGGGTGATACAAACTGAAGTTTGTATTTTGAAGGTTGTCAAGCAGCCCAACGCTTGCCGAGATCACACCTAGGGTGTAGGTGTTCTGCTGGACACACCACTTCTCTGTGGCTGTTTCCCTTTTCTCCAGGGAGGCACTTCAGGCTCGCACAGCTGCTTTGCAAGGTGTCGGCCTCCTTCAAGTCCACAACTCTGGAGTACAGTGCTCCAGGAGTGATGCTGTCTCTGGGTGGTGGTCTTCCTTGCCTTGAGTTGTGTGCTCTGGCCTGCTCCTTCGTGAGCACAACCCTGACTGCGGTTCATGGCAGGGTTGGGTTTATAAGAAATTGTTTTGCTCTGTTATAGTGATGGCCTCTAAGCTGGAAACTGGCCGACAACACGTCCTTCGTGGTGTAGAGTTGGGGCCATAAGGCATGTCTTACAGCAGGTGGCACTACCGACTACCAGCGGGTTCTGCAGAGACCTGGGAACACTTTCAAACTTGAGAGAGGAGCCTCTGCTTGAAACTAAACCAACGAAACCAGAAAGATTGAGAATAGTTTGGACCAGAATTTGGGCAGACTGAAACAAGATAGTTAATGTTCTGTGCAATGGCTGTGCTGATAAGCTGTGATGCATTTGGTTTTGAAAGACTCCTGCAGATAGCAGGCTTTGAGATTTGTTACTGAATTTTCGCTCTAGGTATTTTGATATTTTGCTTGTCATCTCCCTGTCCTTGTGCCCTCTCCTTTTTTTTTAGCTTCTTTAAACCTATAACTACTTTTTATATATCCTTTTTCTTAGTGATCAATTAATTGTCTTAAACTTACAATGTTATATTCAACACAAAAAAATGAAGGTACCACTTAAGAGGAAGTGCAACATTTTTATGTCTGTTGGACATCAGTTAAGTGAATTGTAAAGCACTAATGATGTCTTAGTAGAAAAGTTACTTAACTTAGTTGTTTATCTTTGCAGTTTTAATCAGAAATGCTAATAAAAATTGATGGAAGCTCGGTTAGGGACTTGCATAAAATGTAACTGGGCAGTGTTAGTCTGCCCACGTTCAAACAAGTGCCTGTGTGTCAGAAAGGGAGGGGAGGAAAAGTGAAGGCTCCATAACCAAAGCACCAAGAATATCCCTGTGATTTAAGTGGTGAACTAATGTGTAGTCATACATGAGTGTAATTAGTGTCTTGTTTTTCTAAATAAGCAATTATATGTGAGCCTGCTCTGTTTCCTGCTGGTATACAGAGGATAGAATTTCAATAGAAGTTAATGACAATAGCATCATAATAAGTTACCTTCCCAGTTACTCATAAATATTTTTTTCCAATTGCTAGGCCCTTTGAATTGCTCAGAAGCACTCAGGATTTATTAGATGGTAGGGTAGAAAAATTGTTTTAGTTGACTTTTATTCAATGAGAATTCTTATTTCTTTGCTGTCTGTCTTTCACATTCTGGTGGATTTCTTTCCACAATAGAACGATGGGTATCTTTTGTGTGTGTGCATGTGTGTGTGGTTTGTGGTTTGTTTTTTTTTTCTCCTCAAATTTTATTGGTAACTTCTCTTGCATTCAGTGTTTTTTGCTGCGTGTTATGATAGAGCAAACCGGTTTGCTTCTCTACACAAAATTATTTGCCTGAAATTTTATCCTTTCATCTACAAAGTCAGTCTACTATTTCTGAAATACTAATTACAGGCAGAAAGACACTGAAGGTTTGCATTTTTCAAGCATTTTTATTACCCCATTCCCAAGAAGACCACTGCAGTCATGTTGTGTAAACTCTTACATTTTTCTTTCACAATAGGAGAGTATACTTAAAACTACAGTGCCTGTTTTTGGGTGCACACACGTGATAACTCTTCATTATAGAATAACATAGATTGGAATGTACTTCTGGAAGTCATCTGTTCTGACTTCTACTCAAAGCAGGTCTTTTAATGTGGGTACTTGTGTCCTTGTTTTGTCAAGTTGTCAATCTTACCAAAGATAGCAGATTTCCCACCCTCTTTGCTCTCCTCTTCCCAGGTCTGACCATCCTTGTGGTAAAAAAGCTTTTATGTTGGATTGGAATTTTCTATGTTATAAGTTCTTGTCTGCCTCTGGTCCTAAGTTTAGATCTCTGATTTAAACTGTAACATTTTTGCAGTTGTTGATGGCTGTTGATACCCATTTTTAAAGCTGTGTGCAAACTTGATATCCTTGTGAACGTGAGGGACTGACATCACAGAAGGCAGGTTGAGATAGTATCTAAAGGTGTCTTGAAAGTTCTTGCAGCCAGCTTTATGAGTGCATCTTAGGTGTGAACTGGGACACTGTTTGCTATTGCAGTCCTGGATTTATGTTTCCTTCAGAAAAATCTGCCAGTAGCAAAGGCAAACAAATATAATGGTTCTAAACTGTGGTCAAGTTAAGGAGGTATGTAAAGCTTACAAGCTAAAAATAATCTGTTAAGTAGGACATTAAGAATGTAAATTCTGTATGCACTAATCCTTTATCCATACTCAGGTTGGAACTACCTTGTCTCTGTCAATGCCCATTTGCTCTTTATTTCCCCCCACTTATTCTTCAAGAGATGAGTCCCTGCTTCTAGAGGTTGGGCTTTTTGTCCCCAGGAGTATGCCCTTTTATTTTGTGCTAGTAAATAAGCTAATTTGGGGTCATTTGTGCTAGTCATACCTTCTGAACCAATTAATATCTATCTGTTCTTTACATGCAGAAGAATCTTGTTGATGACAGGACAAACTGACAATATGTGTGTGTCGTATCCAATTTAAAGTAACTAACAGATATTGCCCTTTTTCTCTTGCCAGATGTGTGCAATAGTACCAATCTTCCTGAAGTTGAAATCATCAGTCTACTGGAAGAGCAGCTGCCTCATTATAGGCTAAGAGCAGATACAATCTATGGTTATGACCACGACGACTGGCTACATACACCCCTCATTTCTCCTGATGCAAATATCGACTTAACAACTGAGCAAATAGAAGAGACCTTGAAGTACTTCCGTAAGTCAAAAATTCAGGGACGGTACTGAGGAATAAATAATAGTGATAGTTTTGTAACCTTTATCCAGAGTATCATTGCAGTTCTGTTACAACTGCAGGAAGTGAGAGAACTGATTGTGATGTGTTGCTTTGGTCTTCACATTTGTGGTAGGTAGAAAACAAAGAAAACATTTATTTAATCAAGGACAGCAGTTACACTTGTAATTTGTGCGTGCGCCTCTCCATGTCATCAAATATTGTTGAAACTGAAATACTTCTTTTTGCTTGTGGTCTCTCTGGTGAGAGACTGAAACGTCTGTATCTGTACGATGTAGAAAGCTTAGACCTGTTTCCATATTTGCTTTTTTTATTAACCTGATCTCTGTCGCCTTGTGCTATTGTCTGGTGGCACCATGTGCCAGCAGCACAGCCTGACATCAAATAATTTTTCTGCAGCTTAAGCTTCTGGGAAGACTCATGAGGAACCAAATTCTGAGCATTTAGTTGAGATAGTTTGTCCCTTCGGTCTTTCTTTTGTTCCTATACATACTGTTGGACAAAAAGGTACCTTCTGTGCCTGGAGGGAAATGTGTAGTTATGACCACCTTGGTTATTTTATTTATTTTTTATTTTTTTATTTATTTTATTTTCTTTCTCTCTTTTTAGAGCCTGTAGTTACTTTTATCATGATGAATGGATTCATGTCTCCCTAGGTTCTTCCACTGTGGATATTGACTGTGCGGTTAGAGAAAACTTCTCTGATTTGTCCTAGTTGCTGATTTATTGAGTACTTTATTAGATGAGTTTTCCTTTTTGTGTTTTCCCCTCTATGGTTTCATGTTAAGATGCAGTTTTGTTGCTCCCCTGAATGTGTTGCATGTCAAAATACTCTGCAGAGCACAAAGCCAATAGTTTATATGCTAAGCCTGTAGAAGTTAGACCCGCATAGTTGTGGATTTACATCAATTAGAGTAGTAGGTAGATTTAGGTAGATGTACTGAAGCACTGTGGAGCTCAGAAGGGATGAGTTGCGGGTTTCAGCACAAACCTTTGCAAAGATGGCTTGATGGTATTTCAAAGCACCTGGACAATGCACTTGGTAAGGAACAAGGCTGGTAAAGAAAAGCATTATGAACATAACAAAGTTTCTGACTAATGCTTCAATAGAAGGCACTGAGTATTTTAATAAGTAGATTACATATGCTCTCCAGCTCCCCCGAGTCCCACAAAAACAATGGGAAAAGGCAGGGGGGGCCAAGGTGGCACTGATCCATGGAACCAGTTGTACAACTCCTTGTTTTGTATCAGTCCACTAGGGCAGAAGTTGGCTTAAAGAAATGTTTTGAACTGTCAGGTTTGCAAAGTCTTTAGTAACTGGATTAGTCCTATTGCATGAATAACATTGTCTATGCAGGTGAACTTTTGCAACAACCATGGGAAAGGTGCTTTGCTAGTAAGGCAAGGAAGTCAAAAATCCACATGGAAGCATTGTAGCTGTCCCCATTGGGATGCTGGTGGGACATGGCACGTGCAGTGGGGAGTGGCTGCTAGAGATGGATACAGAATGAATGTGCAAGGCCTTAAAGTTTGGAAATTATGACATAGATTGTAAACATTGGTTTATGGTAAAAGCAAATATCAGAATAAAAATATTATTTTAAGTAAGGTGGAAGAAAAGTCCTATGAATTGTACCATCATCACTTTGGAGTGTGTTTCCTAGAGTGTGGCTGCTTGCACAATGGTTCATTTCCAGTGCTGCAATTACAGCGCTCCTTCCATACTTGTTTAGTTTGTTTTAAAAGCCTCAACAAGTGGGTGAGCAAAGACTGTAAGTTCTCTATTGGGAAGTTTTAGTATAGCCATACAGATTTACGCTATTTTCAAAGCAGTATCCTCATGGTATAAGAATTCTGTGGATGCAGTTAAATTCAATAAATAACAAAAATCCAATTTCATAATCTGTCAAAGTTTTCCTTATCTGAAGGAAGAATTAATCAGTTTTGCTGCAACAGAAAAGGATTTTATGTACAATAATTATTCATCAGAATTGGAACCCACTGCTCATACAGATCATTGCTATATTTTCTTCAGGCTTCATAGAGCCACTCAACAGCAACTAAAAGAAAATTTACTGAAATAGACTAGCGCAGAATATTTTTAGGTGTGAAACAAAGTCTTTTCCTTGTTTATGTTTCCTGGTGTTGTAATGTTGACCATCTTCAAAACCAGGATGTAACATTTATGGAGCAAATCATCCTGAGTGCAATCACGTGGCTTGTACAGGACATCCAGGTGATCAGGCCGAGTCAGCCCATGGGTTTACAAAAGGCAGGTCCTGCTTGACTAACCTGATCTCCTCCTGTGATAAGCTGACCCTTAGAACAGGCTCTCAGGGCTCTAGGTGGAGTCCGAATCTCTGGAGGGGTTTCAAAGCCATGGAGATGTGCTGCTGAGGGACATGGGTTAGTGGTAACGTGGCAGCAATGGGTTAATGGTTGGACTGAATGATCTTACGGGTCTTTTCCAACCTAAATGATTCTGTGATACTGTAAGTAGTCAAGTCAGGGCAGGAGGGACATGTTGTGGCTTTATTCAGCAAATGTTAATAGGCTGAGAAATAGTGGAAAACAAGAGGGATGTTTGTGCATGTTTTAATATATGTAAATATTGTGCATTGTTAATATATGTAAATGTCATGTCTTCTGTAATGCTTCCTGTTGTTCAGGGAGAGTGCTTATCAGGAAGAGCAGTATTTTACAACCTCTAACCACACCAGTTAAAGTGTTACTACTTAGCTTGGAAATAGTCCTAGTGGTAACCCAATAGTGACAGTCTTGGACTGTAATTCCTTGATTTAATGATGTTCAGGTACCTCCTGTGGACAGCGAGAGCTGGGGAAGGGGAATGCTTCTGTTTTTCACGGGTGGGCACCCCCCTCCCCCCAACATCCAAGGGCAGT
>JANHFX010021382.1:76975-90839 GCA_027560015.1 Chloroceryle amazona | reverse complement strand
TGAGCAGCTTTCCAGCCACTCCTCCCCAAGCCTGTAGTGCTGCCGGGGGTTGCCGTAGCCAAAGTGCAGAACCCAGCTCTTGGCCTTATTGAAATTCATACCTCTGTTCTTAGCCCATCGATCTGGTCTGTCCGGATCCCTCTGCAGAGCCTCCCTACCCTTGAGCAGATGACACTTCACCCACCTTGGTTGGTATCATCTGTAAACGTACTGAGGGTGCACTTGATGCATCATCACCGTATGAGTGCTACTTTTACATGACAAAGGTAAGTATATACCATCACAATACGAATGCTTTCTAGCTCCAGGGACTATGTGTCCTGACTAATATCACAGCTCTACAGCAGAATGATATGGGAATGCCACCCATCTACTTCTTTTCCTGTTCCTTCTTTTATGGTATGATTTTCATGCTAGGGTCTGACCTACAGGTGTCCCAGACAAGTTTATGGGGACACTTGGATTGCTGGGGGTATTGTAAACTGTCTGCTCCTGCAGGGTTTAGGGTCAGGGCAGCCCCTTAGACCGATAACAGTTGCTCTTTATTAACCCCGCTCCCTCCCCAATGGGGAAGAGAAAGGGAATGAGGGAGAGAGACTCAGCCATTAGCAAAGGGAACTGGAACAGCTTTATCAGCGAAAGTAATAATAATTAAAATGGAATATATGCTAGTATATACAAAGCCGGTATTGAACACACACACCCCAATGGCAATTACATCACCATGACCACTGACACTGTGGAGCAGCACCGGGAGAGCCCCAGACTGGGCCCAGCAGCAGATGGGAGGTGTGTTCAGGAGCTGGATTCAGGAACACACAGATCAAGATTGAGGGGACAGAGTCCTCCTTTTACATGCTGGCCAGGGAAGAAGCCAGGAGGAAGTTGGAAGAGGACCTGAACTGAGCAGGACTTGACCCTGGTGACCCCTCAGCTTTACCCCTCCCACGGCATCCATGGGTTGGGATCCCTGTCTGGTCAGTTTGGGGTCCCCTGTCCTGGCCGCCCCTCCCTGCAGGTGCCTCCTTCTCCTTTCTGCCCCGCCCCGTGGTGCACAAGCCCCAGCAGCAGCCTTGGTCTGCACCCCCCTGGTACTGACTCTGCCCATGGGGTGTTCTCCCTGCCAGCAGCAGCCACTGCCTGTGCCAACAGCTGCTGCCTGCAGCCAGGGCAGGGAGGTAGAAGAGCTGAGCTGGGAAGGGAAATCACTGACCAGAACCAGTTCTCTTCTCACTCAAACCAAGACAGCTCCACATTACTGTAATACTAAAAGTTTATATGAGAAGCCATACCTTTTTGTAGCTGTCCAGAAATATTTATTTCTCTGTTGGATTAATCCCGCAAATGGCACAAAACATGTCCCCTTCCATCATTCTCTATCCCAGCATTGCTGACTGTTTAATTTCTTTCAGACAAATCACAAAATTTTAAGGCTGAATTGCCTAGACTCTGGAGTCTTCATTTCATACTCAGGTGGAGCATTGGCAAGCTACCAAAATGAGAGAAACTGAATGTTGTTATACTGGGCATTGCTGTATTTACTGTGTTGGTTGTTGTATCAGGACATTTTCTGTAGATTGAACTGAGGAGAAGTAAAACAAACACAATCGAGATGCCATCAATCCCTTAGAAGCTTTTGACTATAAAGAGTAATGTTTGTACTTAAAATAATACCAAAACTCGTTTCCCTTCCTTTAATCTGCATGCAGGTTGTGCTGTCTTTTTTTGAAGTGACAACAAGAGAAAGGATTAAAACCAATTTCAAGAAGCATTCTTTAACTATGAAAATGAAATTTAAAAAAAAAAAAAAACAGCTACATTGTGTTGTGTTTTCTGGTACTACTGAACTCTAACAGGCACTACAGGGAAGAGTGTTGCAAAAGGGTAATGGTCTCATATTAAAGTGTGACTTCTAGTCTGTTCATGGCAGACAGGTGACAATGGTGGGAAAAAAAATCCACAGAACATGCAAAGACAAATGGTTGGGTCAAGTATAATGAACAGCCTCTTTTTAGCCTGATCCTGAAATGACACCTTGGTTGATTTGACTTAATCTGGTTAATAATTTCCTTTCCTGATCTAACAGATAACTCAATACCTGATGGATTCTGTGCTTGTGACCTGTTTGCATGTCAATGCTGAATTTCACTTCTTACTCTACTGAAAGTATGTTTTCTTACTGCATTCCTTGCTCCGCTGCTGTACTTTAGAGAAGATCAGGTACTGAAGCCTTCTGGAAAAAATCCAGTTCTAAATTTAACTACTCCAAAAATGAGTTGGACATAGATAAAGTTACTGTCCAACAATACAATGGTAAGTCTTCATCTAATATGCGGTCCTCTTTACAGTACAACACGTAGTTTTTATTTCAAAGGATAATTAGGGATAGGTTCTCGGTTTCACTGTAATTCAATATAAGCAATGCTTTTGTTTCAGACAGTATTGCATTGCATCAGATATGATTGTTAAAACCAACATTTTCTGATATACATCAACAAAAGCTCTTCTATCTTAAGAGACTGGCTTATTTAAATGCTTTCTTGTTTTGTTTTTTTTCCCCTACATTTCTTCTACATTTATGTTTTACACTATAAGTCTTCTCATGCTCTCAAGAAGACTACTAGAAAAGGCATACTGAAAGGCCACAACCCGGTGTTCTGGAAAACAAGAGTAGGTTATGTATCTGCAAGTTTGCTGATGATACAAAATGGGGAGGAGTGGCTGACACAGCAGCAGGCTGTGCTGCCATCCAGCGAGAGCTGGGCAGACTGGAGAGCTGGGCAAAGGGGAACCGAATGAGGTTCTACAAGGGCAAGTGGAGAGTCCTGCACCTGGGGAGGAACAACACCATGGACTGGTACAGGTGAGGGGTGACCTGCTGGAAAGCAGCTCCATGGAGAGGGACCTTGGCATCCTGGCAGACAGTAAGTTCTCCATGGGACAGCAATGGGCCCTTGTGGACAGGAAGGCCAATGGGGTCCTGGGGGGCATAAAGAAAGAGTGCGTCCAGCAGGTCGAGGGAGGTTCTCCTTACTCTCCACTCTGCCCCAGCAAGACCACACCTGGAGTGTTGTGTCCAGTTCTGGGCTTCCCGGTTCAAGAGGGACAGGGAAATACTAGAGGG
This sequence comes from Chloroceryle amazona, assembly GCA_027560015.1. NCBI lineage: Eukaryota > Metazoa > Chordata > Aves > Coraciiformes > Cerylidae > Chloroceryle > Chloroceryle amazona. The sequence continues at coordinate 87,715 of JANHFX010021382.1, read as the reverse complement.
AGTACAAAGGAGAGCTACAAAGACGACAAAGAGACTGGAACATCTCTCTGATGAGGAAACGCTGAGAGCCCTGGGACTGTTTAGTCTGGAGAAGAGAAGCCTGAGAGGGGATCTTATTAATGTCTATAACTATCTGAAGGGTGGGGGTCAACCAGAAGGGGCTGGGCTCTTTTCAGTGGTGCCCTGTGACAGGACAAGTGGTAACAGTAGCAGGGTGAAATAGGGGAAGCTCCACCTCAACAGAAAGAAAAACTTCTTCGCTGTGAGGGTGACAGAGCCTGGAACAGGCTGCCCAGAGAGGTGGTGGAGTCTCCTGCTCTGGAGACTTTCAAGACCCTCCTGAATCTGTTCCTGTGTGGCCTGCCCTGGGTGACCCTGCTCTGGCAGGGGGGTTGGACTGGGTGATGTCCAGAGGTCCCTTCCAACCCCTACCATTCTATAATTTTATTGCTAAATTCATCTGCTGGGAGCTTTTGCAAAACTGTATGCTCTTTTCTTTCCCATTTTCCTGTGTAGTATACTTGTAAAAATTGTTTGCTTTGTGCACTTTGTGCCTGTCTTCTCTAGTGCTGGCAATCAACATGAGTTACAAAGTTTGCTGCATCTGGTCTTCCCACACACCCCTTTCGCTGCTCTGAACATGGATGATGCCAAAACCTGTACACCCTTTTCTTTGTTATACCTGTCTTCTTCCTAGTTGCACCTGTTTTAGGACATGGTGTTGTATGCTAATGAATGTTCTCTCTTGTTCTTGGGATACTTTTTCCAGTGTGAAATTGTTTGTTACTAATTTTTTTCCACTTATATTAAATCCCATTAAAAGCCTGTCTTTCATAGACTGTCTTTTCCAACTACCAGGGCTTCATCAGCAATAACTTCTTGTTATATTAGTAAGACTTTGATGTGTCTCACAACATTTATCTTTGTACGGTGATGTTTTCTTTAAAAAGGAAACACATCTCAGTTCAGAATGATAATCTGTGTTTTCCTGTCTGCTTATATGAATTTACTGGATACCTGAGTTTTGAAAATACCCTCGCATTTGCCTTGTTACTTAGTGGAACAAGTGACTTTTCAGGGTGATGGATATTATCTACTCCAACCCAAAAGAAATCTCCTGCATTAGCATCTTTTATATACCCCTATTTTCTGCAATACTTCTTTTCTGATCTACTCATGGCCCATTTCTTTCATTATTCTGCATGAAAACTGTAGATAGTTTCTTCTGATATTATATCAGAAAATATCATTGTTCAGACTGCTCAGATCCTCAGAGAGCTAGAGTAAACTAAAGTGATTATATAATAGAGGCCATTTGGTGATGGTAGTTTATTGCATTTGCTTTTTAACAGAGTTAACTCAGACACAATAATCATGACACAGTCTTAGAAATAGCATTTCTTCAGCTTCTCATAAGAGGAAGAAGGGATGACTGTAAAATGCCTGTTTTATTTTGGGAAAAAAAAAAAAAAAAGGAGTCTTGTTTAAAATGCTTGAAGATGGGTTTTTTAGTCCAGGTGCTCACCTGCACCAGGTACTTCTACAAGAATGAGACAGAATGTACTTCACAAAAACTTTGCAGACTATGATGAGACCAAAGTACACACAAAATAATGACACTTAAGCGACTGCACATCTGAAGTGAGGTTGTGAAGCAAAGTGGCAGCTGCAGGAGAGCCACAAAGGAACTGTTGGGGAAAAAAAAAATTAAAAAAGTGTTCATCTAAAACATTCTAACCCATTCATCTTCTGTTTAGAAATGGGAGTGTGCTCCTTCTGCACCTTCTACAGTCAATACAAAACAAACTCGCCATGACAAACGGCGAGACTCAGCCCCTGCTCAAAGTATACAGACAAATCAGCATGTGAAACATTGATTTTGTAAGTGCTCCCACTTTGCCAGGCATATGTCCTGCAATGGAAGGATCAAGCAGTGCAAAATGTTTTCAGTGTCCTATGTTCTGGGTATCTTTTGTGATACAGAGAGTTAGGCAAGGGAAACAGAATCATCAAAGAGTTGCCATCAGAGATTTGCTCAGCTCATTGACAATTGCTGGAAAGGCTGGAGTGTTTTTATGTCTAGCTCCAAATGATGTCATTTGCACTTCTAACACAAAGGATCTCTGCTTTCTAAGGCCCAGTGCTTTCAAAGCCACCTATCAAGACCAGCTCCGGACTGAAATGTTGATGTGAGCACTACAAATGTATCTCATTGCTTAATTGTGTAATATCACAAATCAGATAGCTAATAGATGCAAAACAATTGTTTTGAATAATATTTCAGCTGTGTATATATTGCTAATCATTAGTAACAGAAAAGGAGAGTACCTGTGGTGGCAAGACAGAGTTGTGTAAGGTTCTGTATTTATTAATTTTGTCTCACAAGAAAATCAGTCTTTAAATCTGTCACATGGTAAATTTAAATCCAGTTCTAATGGGACTTCTGATCATTGTGATTTGGTCTTACATGTTAAAATGATACGTCTTCTTACTTCAACTTACTTTCTCTAAATTTCTGCAATAAGCAAACAAACTATATCTTTAAGTTGATAATTTTATGCTTTAGAGAGTAAATAGACAAGATAATTTCCATTTCAGTAACAGTCTGATTTCACTTTTATATTTTCCTTTTTGTAAGACATGAACTGAAATTTAAAGTGCCTGGTCTCTCATATGGTGCTACATTAGAACAGTGATCTTGAGTTCTTTGCAATAATTAAGTTTTATAGCAATTACAAATGAAATATATAGCCATATATTTATTTCTCTATTTGAGATAAAGTAGTCTGTGTGGAAGTATGAATTAAAACTTTTTATCAAGATTCATCCTCTCATTAATCGTCTCACTGTAGGAGGAAAATAATATTTGTATCATGCATTGTTTACATGCTGAGTGGTCAGAGCATCAGGCAGCATTACACAGAGATAAGGGGAGAGTTATTACAACGGTTGTCACAATCCCTCTTGTTAGTTTTATAGTTGTGACGTTGTATCTTATTAGCTGTCCTACACCCTCCCTTAGTGCATCCAGTTTTAGGAGTGTTTAAAGAGGTTAGGTAATTTCAAAATTTCACCTTAAGAGGTGAAAATCAGTTTTACCTGCCCTCTTTAAAAAAATCTGGAAGGACGGGTTGTAATTGGAAAGAGTGAATTGGAATTTTTGTGGTTTAACATGAAAAAAAAAAATCTACAGAAGTATCCAATCTAGTTACTTTTTTTGAAAAAATATTTGAGCACTAATAAATCTCAGGAGAAAGAATACACTGTGGCCATTGTATATTAGGAGTTTGGCTTTTGAAAAAGCAGTTCCACAGTTTTTCTCAGATTTTTAAGTCTTACATTTGTTGTGGAAACAAGACAGAACACATAGAATAAAGCAAGATAAGAGGTGAGAGAGCTGTTGCTTTGGGGGATGGAGAAAGGAAATGTGGCTGGGAGAAGAGAAAGAGAAGTCACTGATAAAACAAAAAAGAAACCATACCAACCAAACAGCAAACTATGCCTGCGAATTCAGTGGGTGAGAATGACCTGCTTCCAGACTTTTAATTTAGAAATCAATTGGGAAACAATAGTCCCGACCATATGTTCACAATATCACAGCACTCCTGTCCACATTCTAAGTTTCACCAGATGAGGGATAGTAAAAAGCAGGACTATTTCATTATAGATCAGTCTAGAGAGTGAAATGTTAAGACAAAAATATGCCTATGCCTTCCCGCCAAAAGATTTTAATAAAATGTAGTTTCCCTCCCTCACCCGGTCATTTTCCTTAATAATTTGGGATATTGACTTAATGCAGTTCTGGGACTTAAATTGAGAAATACATTTTTGTCAAAAACGAGTTACTAAAATCAACAGATTTAATTTTATTGATGCACTGTCTTATTTTGGCAGTCAACAGCCACGGACGTAAGCTTGGGTAAGAAATGCTTAGTAAGGCTTAAAATGTATCCAAACACATTTTCTTAAAAATAATACATCACTGGGCTAAGACCTCAGTTCTGGGTCTTATTCACAGGCCTTGGGATAGATTTATTTATTTTAATTAGTGGAGAATTAGAACGTAATACTTCCCAAGGAAACCACTTCTGTTTTCTTAAGGAAACTGTTAAGTTTTATTGACTTTTGAAAAGTTAACCTTTTATACAGTTCAAGCAAAAGTGCAATGCTTGGAAACCAGGATATGAATGGGGCTTTTAAATTACCTTGAGAAGCTGAGGATATCTTTATGGCATTAGTAGTTCGTAATTGATGCATTCATCCTGAATCTCAACTTTGCTGCTGCAGCAAGTCCTGAAAATTAGTCCAGCAATCCTAAAGAACAAATTGGTCCCTAGCTGTAAGTTTCTCAGCTACTGATTTTTTTCATTCATTACTGTGATATTTTTATTTTTCTGGTGTTTTACCACAGGTCTTCCATGCCCTTGATAAAATATGCGGTTAAAATGATCTCAATTTGTGGTTGTGTTTCAAAAAACAGAACGTGTTACACAAATGTAACATATTCTTAGTTATAATATAAAACAAATACAGTGTTCTAAATGACATAAATAATTAGATTTTTAATATTCATTATTGTATCCTTTTTTTTTTGATTCCTGATGGCCTATGTTATTACTGTAAGGATAATAACATGATCTCTTATGTTCCATATTGCATTATATTTTCACAGCAAGATTAAGAAGCAATCCTAAAAATATCCAATCCTAAGTATACCCAGATACATTCATTTTTTTTCTATCAGATAAATAGCACAGCTATAATTTTATACTAGTAACAGATCTAATTTGAGTAAAAAACACTTCAGGTAGGCTGGGACAAATTAAAGCATAAAAGTGGGAATGTGTGAAAGAAACATATGCTTTCATTTCAAGATTTATGGTATTTAGCTACAGCAGTGTTAAAGTCTTGCTGTTTTTTTCATATAGATGGAAATGCAAATATGCAAACTTCCTTAACATGACAGGCCAGTGGTCAACTGCAGCTTTATAAAAGATGGTTTTGGCAGATGCTGTTGTCCTCTACATGAGGGAAAAAACCCAATATGATGGGTTTTTTTACTTGACAACACAGTCTTACAGTGAGCTGCATGATACAGAACCGAAGGAAAACAGAGTGGAACAGACCCCAGAAGGTCATCTAATCCTATAGTTTGCCCAAGGAAAGAGTCCAGGGGACTCTAATATTTGCTGAACTGCCTTGCCAGAAAATTGGATACAGTGCCCTCAGTAATGGCCTTTTTTTTATACCTACTGTCTACATTTAGCCCATACTGAAGGCTAAAACTGTATAGCAGTTGCCCTATCCACCAATGACCCCTCCCCAGCGTAGAAAGGGGATTGGGAGAAGGAGAAGACTCATTTCAACCCATGGTGAAAGGAAAACAGATTTAATGAAACAGCCAAACTAATACCAATGCCAGTATAAAGCAAACAAAGTTCTACTCAGCCCAGCAAACATATGGTGGCCACAGTAAACAGGAAGGCAGTCCTCAGGCACAGCACCAGGAGACCCCAAGCAGAAAACCCCCTCATCCTCAGCAAACTTCCCCTCTTACAGCGAGCGTGACATTTATGGTCTGGGATAGAGCTGTGAGCCAACTCAGGTCAGCGGCCCTGGCTGACTCCAAACTTCTAAGGGCTTGCAGACCATGGTAGGACTATGATTCTGTCCCAGTGCAACCAGGACACTACAGACATCTTCAGTGACGTAAAGCATTATTGGGCTGCAAGTGCACCGGGACAGAGGCCAGTGCAGGACTTAAGCTTTTGCCCTGGTGCTGTAAGACAACATATATAATGTGTATGCAGCTGTTCTGTCTAAGCAGGTTGCCCTTATGCGTTCTGCATTCTTGTTATTATTCGCCCACTCTAAAGAATGTGAATGTTACACTTCTAGAATCTAAGTCTCTGTACAAATGCCTAGTTACCCTTTATTATATTAAATATAAGATAAAAGCCTTTACCCCCCAGATACTATTTTCCATGGTATGAATTCTTTTTCAAGTGACTCCAGGGCTCAAAAGATGCTGAATTGATACCCCCATATGGATTTACTTGTGGAATGAGTAAATTGCATGTGAAATAGTACACGTTTTCCACACTACTCTTCTTACCTGCGCTGGTCTTCAGCAGTGATGAGATTAATACCAGCAATACTACCTCCCAATTAACCCCTTTTTAGCTGAAAAGGTTAATGGCTAGTCTATTTTTAAAACCTACTGCAATAAAATTGCTGCAGACTAACGGTCTTTCGTGTCTTGCTAAATGTAAAGGCCAGAGGAAGGCACTTATGAAAGGGTAGCATAAAAATTATGGGCTTGTGAAAAATAACTTCTGAATAAAATCTTCATAATTAAAATGTTAATGCTTCAGTCATTTTAGTTAGATTGCTATGCACTGCAATAAGGAATGGGTGGGTAAAGTTCAGAAAACAGTATTCAATCTCAAAATTGCTTCAAATGGAAAGGACTTGGAGAATAGACGTGGAGAGTATTATTGCTACCATAGTGGCAAGACCAAAGATCTTAATTAATTTGTATTTAAAAACAACAACAAAAGGAAGTCAAAAGCAGTACGCTTGTCTGCTTTTTCTTTTCTGTTGTAAACATGCAAAAACTTAAAAGAATTTGATATCAGATGAGAAAAGCAAACACTGTAATTAGAGAAACAAGTAAGTTGTTTTCTTCTTAAAGAATAAAATCAAATTCTACTGACTGTTTATGGCCCTAATCTTAATAGATGGTTCAGCCATATCAAGGAGCTTAAAAGGTCTGGACTGACAGCATTTCATTGCTATGACTGTCCTGAGCTTGAGAGGACTACTATTTGAGTCTTTCAGAAGAAGAAAAATATTCAACTCTGTAAGTTATTGTTAATAAAAATAAGAAGATTTAGTCCACATATTCATTTAAAGTCATAAGATTACTATGAGTATGTCATTTCAAAAGCATATGAGACACAAGAAGAAAAAATAAATAAGAAGCTAATTTAGTGTTCATACAATCTTTATTGCAACTCGCTTTTTCTTTCACTGAGCTCTCAACTTTTATTTTCTTTCGGGGCTTTTTCTTTTGTTTTGGGATTTTTATTAAAGAAAATAAACTCATACATCATTTTATACTGATTACTTTCATCCAAATCTGCTGATACAGCAGGCTTTCCTGGAGTAATTTCTAACCTGATTTTGAAAAAGCCATCAAACTCCACCCTTAAAAAGCACAAAGCCCTAAAGCCTCGCACACAGCTTGTGGTATTTGTAATGTGCTTTCTTTATCCAAACTGAGAAAGAGGAAGCCCTGGAATTCTTAATCCATTTCTGATCCTCCAGAGCCTTGGAACCAACGCACCAAAAAGGGCATTGGCTCTAATATAAGAAATTTTGAAACAAATAGGAGTTAACATACATTACAAATGTGAAAAATCATATTATCTATTATTAGCAAGACCTTTGTGGCTTTTCAGATTTTTTAAGGCCCCCAAAACTGAAGCTCTCAATGTAGCCCTAGATGTTTCCTCTGTTACACATGATTGAGCAGTTACTGTGGTGAGGAAATACTTAGAAAATTTGTTCTTCCTTCAAATTTTGGTATAAGGAAATTATTTCTAATATACAACGGTGTACAGATCTAACCGTAGAGTAAGCTGAGACAAGATAAGGTCCCTAAAAAAAAAAAAAGAATCTTTTGTCTTTCTTTACAAATGCCTGCTGAAAACAACTCTGCAAGACCAGTTGCAGTGGCTGATTCATCTGGGTCTTAAAACCCAACCCCTGAAAAAAGATTCAGGAAAAAATTTTCCTGTTATATGGTTCTTGAGAGCTACTGAAATATAACTGCTTTGCAAAACAGTCTGGGAAATGTAGTTCTGCTGCAAGTGGTGATTTTGGTAATTAAGCCTTATTAACACACTGGGAAAAGGGAATGAAGAGCAGGTAGTGCTTGATGAAACTGTCTTACTGTTAAAGACAACATGGCACTAGCAAGAGAGTGTTAGGGTGTAAGAAGGGCCCATAATTGTGTTTGTGCTACATTCGGTCTAGGTTATCTGGGGGGGTTAGTCCCTGTGTTTTGATTTCTTTCTGTAATGAAGACAGATGCTTTTTTAGAACATAATGTAGGACAGTTTGTTTTGGGTTTCATTATTTGCTTCATAATAGGGTCTGTGAGCAACATGCTATAAATCATCTGTTGAAATCTGCTAAGATAGTTGGGTTTTTTTTTTTCAGTAGTAGTTGTCAAAATCCTGAGTTTTATTACATTAATTCAACATTCAGAGGGGGGATACAGCTTTTGCATATATCCTCCTGTTTTCTGTATGGTGTAAGCAATTGTTTTAATACACTGTAGAAGTCAGTTTCCTGCAATGCTGATGGTGTAGTACTGCTGCAGGTAGGTAATAACTGATGGTGTAGTTAGTAACCCTCCAGCTCTACCTCGGGAGAACAATTTAGCCCCTTGAACCTGTATGACACAGAATTTCTTGGAAAATGAGACTTGCTGTTTAGTTTGTCAAACGGCAGTCTCTTATGTTCTTAAGAAAGGGTCACCAGAACTGTGTGATGTTTTTTAGAAATTCTCAGTGAATTCTTTTTGCTGTCCTTATGAACCTACTGACAGATATTTAAACCAAAACACTGATGTCCAGACTTGATTTTGCATGAACTCATGTCTAAGCTTAAAATTGTATAGCTTAAATTTTGAATATGAAAAACAATGAATGAGATCATAACACAACTTTTAGAGGTGAAGGAGAATAGAAGGTGAGTTAGAATTGCTAACAACCAGAACTGTAGGTCTGGCTTCCCTGCTTTAATTACTGTCCACCAGCAATAGTGGCCCTTTAGGCTGAATCACAGGTGGTGGCCTTACTATTCACCATTGCTGATGTCCACCGTTGCTGGTGGACAGTAAGGCCACCAACTGTGATTTGGCCTCAAGTGCACATCAGGGACTATGCTGTCTCTGCACACAAGGTGATACAGTATTCACTTGGGTGGGAGGCAGGTACCAAATACGTGTGCCTAATGTGACATGACAAACCTAGAATAGCACACCTGACCTCCAGCTATTGTTGCAGGTGGACGTGGAGCACGTGTAGATCTTGTGTTGCTCTGCCTTTTCCTGTAGAAATGATGCCTTAGGGAATCCCAAGCAGGGCTGGCTCAGGAAAATGAATTAAGCCCTTCCTGTTCTTGGAGAATTTCTTTTCATAACCTACCTTATGGGAAGTCACTTCTTTGACAGACAATAATGGTTGGAACGATTGGGATTTTTCATCCCACTTAAGAAAACAAATATATTGACTTTAGTCAATTGTGTTTATTCTCCTGTAAAGGACTGAGGTGTATCCAGTGGCAACACTCAGCTTTGTTGATGTCAACCCCATTGAAATCTATCATCTGCTGATTTCTTTCCACAGACCAAGGCTGCTCTGTAAGGCTAGTGATGATGAAAAATATTTAAAGAATGTAAATAACTTGCTCCTTTGTGGCTTTATTATTTTGTTGTTTGTTGGTTTGTTTGTTTTTTGTTTTTTTCTGTAGGAACTGAAGTTCTTTACCAAGCTCTTCGTGTCCTGACAATATTTAATGACATTATGGTGCTTTAGTAACCTCTTTAAAATAGAGATAACAAGCTAGCATGAGAGCAGACGAAAATAAACACCACTCTAACTGGTAATAGCTCTAACCCTATTGTGTCAAAGGTTGTGCAGGTTTTAACTTCAAGCCTATGTGCAGACCTCTTATGATGGTGTCTAACAAGCACATTTGTAACGGGGACAGGGAGCCACAGAAATCTTTGCCAAAATGAGCCTTCTGCATCTTCTCACTTCTTCCTGATCGTGTAAGTCTGTGGAGTACTATAATCTGCTTCTGTGAGCAAAGATATCCTCCAAGAAGAGCTTCTCTGCTTAGCTATATTCTGTGGCAGTACTTCAGTGAAGTAGGACTCCTTCAGTACTAGCAACTTGGAGTAAAATTGTCTCACACCAGCTCTAAAGACAGATGGATAAGGAACTGCAGTGATTTTTTGCAGTGGGTATCTTTTTGGTGGCTGGTCCCAAGAAACAGAAGCCAAAACCTACCATATGCTTTCTCTGCAATGCTGTGGGGAGACCTCGTTCCTTCCCTTGGGGAGACTATCCAAAGACCCTCAGATTCACTAGGGCACTGCTGGTGCTTCGGCAGTTACCACTGGAAAACTGTGAGCATGGGACCCGTTTTTGTGTCCCTTTTACAATTTAGGCACCACAGTCCGTTCTGCAAAGCAGATGCTACATTGCCTCCTCGGAACCCAGACTCAAAACCTGTTCAGGAAGGAAGATGCCTAGTCTGAAAAGAATGGGAAAAATCCTGTGCTAAAACCATTGTGACGCCCTCCTTGTACAAAATAACCTGCTGGTCTTCACACTTACCAGAAATGCTTTTAATCCAGCACCTAAGGCCTTGACTCTATTGGAAGATGTCCCTGCCCATGGCAGGGGTGTTGGAAGTAGATGAACTTTAAGATCCCTTCCAACATAAACTGTTCTATGATTTGGTAACTTAAGAGTGTGAAGTCCTGGAGTCTTGATGTGCCCTCGAGATTATTTCTTTTTTAAATCCATTGACAGACTGGATCGATGGGCTAAGAACAGAGGTATGAATTTCAATAAGGCCAAGTGCTGGGTTCTGCACTTTGGCTACGGCAACCCCCGGCAGCACTACAGGCTTGGGGAGGAGTGGCTGGAAAGCTGCTCA
>JANHFX010021382.1:55327-76875 GCA_027560015.1 Chloroceryle amazona | reverse complement strand
AAGCTGGTGAAGGGCCTGGAGCACAACTCTGGTGAGGAGAAGCTGAGAGGGTTGGGGTTGTTTAGCTTGGAGAAAAGGAGGCTCAGCGGAGACCTTATCACTCTCCACAACTACCCGAGAGGAGCAGTGGGGGTCGGTCTGTTCTCCCAAGTAGCAAATGATAAAACAAGAGGAAATGGCCTTAAATTGTGCCAAGAGAAGTTTAGGTTGGATATAAGGAAGAATTTCATTATGTCAGGGGTTCTCAGGCACTGGAATGGCTTGTCTGGGGAAGTGATTGAGTCCCATCCCGGGAGGGGTTTAAAAGTCGCATAGACATAGTGCTGAGGGATAGGGTTTAGTCAAGGTCTTCTCAGTGTTAGTCTAATAATTGAACAAGATGATCTTAAAGGTCTTTCCCAGTCTAAGAAATTCTGTGATTCTGTCACTATTGCATGCAAAACACAGTAGCCTGTAGGTACATTCAAAGTGTTCCCCTGTGTTGAAAAGGAGGAAAGATTCACATGCCAGGAGGAGAAAGGATGTGAAAGAGTGAACTGCTAACTGACGAGAGTAGCAATTTGAGAGGGGAGAATTTCCCAGAGCATACCAGCTAGTTCTCAACAGTTTCTTGGTCAATATTGCAGCTGCTGGGCTATTACAACGATAGATTCTGCTATAGCTGGGTTTTTAAAAAGAAAGAAGCTACAAGTGAATTTTGGCAGCATTTATTTATGCGTTTATGTCCCCACCATTCTCAGAAGACATCTTGCAGACTGGGTGTCTTGAGTGTTGGGTACTGCTCTGCGTATTTTCTGGATCCTGACTGAGATAGTGCTTTGGAATATTGGGAGAAGAAAGCAGAACAGCACCCGCTTGGAAAAAAAACAAACCCACCATATTTGTCTACAGGATGGAGTTACCATGAAAATATCCTCGGGTTGTTTTTTTTTTACATGCACTTTTCTTTATAATTGTGCATGGCAATTCCAAAATCCAGCTGACTTAGTTATAAAGTTAAACACCAAACAAATCCATTTTCTAAGCATATAAAGAATGCAAAAAAATCTCACCATCACTTTCCTATTCCATTTGCTCTGCAAATGAAAGGTGCAGGGAGACCAGAGAGAAAGCAACTTACAACATAACTCAGCATCTCCAAATTAATAATATTTCTTTTCTTTTTTTGAAGGGGGAGGGATAAAATGTTCAGGTTGAGGTAAGCATTTATATTGATAAAAACCACATCAATAAACAGGAAAAGCATTTCCAGGTAAGTCCTCAGAGCCCTGTTTATTACGACAGAAATTCCACAGCAAACAAACTGACAATAAACAAGCTGTGTGCATTAATTCATTTTATTTCAGGGAAGACATCAGGAAAAAGCAATGTACTGAAAAGTACTTCTGGTTTTGTTAAACTAAGGGAGCCCCTTGGGATGCCTTCCCCATTTATCAATTCCCTTTGAGAAGTAAGCAAAGCTCTATAAGCCTCCGTGTGTAGGTACATTTCTAGTGTCTCTAGAACAACAGAATATCATCACATTAGGGTTTAGAAACAGCTACATTTCTTCATTGTTCTCATGGTCCCTTTCCCCAGATAAAATTCTCATTGTGATGATTTATAGTACATAATGAGCTACACAGTCTGTTTATGCATTCTGGTTTTCACCATCATTTTTATTTTCTTTTCCATAAAAAGCATATAAATCCAATAGCCCCCCCCCAAAGTAAATATTAAAACAAATGCCCTCTGAGCCTATCTGTTAGCTCTCCGGATACTGTAAGGTGGAAGAAATGGACAGCAATTTCCAGAGAGTAAGTAAAGTTTTCTCATCTTATTTATATACGGAAAAATTTCTCTTTCTATACCTTGGTAAAAGCAAGCAAAGCTTTAGTTAGTTTAAAGGTAATTTTCAGGAGTTAGGCATCTGATACTGTTTTCATTGGTGCAAATCAGAAACAAAATTCCACTGTGAATGAAATTAGACTCGTGTTAGCAGTTAAATAGATCAGGACAAATACTGGCATTCCTATTTCTAAAAAAAACCTCTCCAAAATGAGAAGTATAATTAATTATAGATGAAAGACCTTCCACCAGGTGATTCTACAGAATATTACTAAGTTATTAATTGTGGTTATTACTCTGTACAGCTGCAAGAGGGTTGTAATTCACAACCAATCAACCATTGTTTATAGGCTTCCACTCCCACCAACTTGTAGAAACAATACTGGCAAAAAAACCCCAAACAAACCCCAAAATAGTCAATCCTGTACAAATTCCTGTTCCTAGTAATGAAGGTAGGTGACTTTCATTTGTTCAAATTCTGGATTTCTCTGGAACTGCCTCCCTTGGAGGGCTTAATTTGTAGGAACATCATTGGAAATATAATCTACTGTATGCCCACTGATATGCTGCTAGGTGCAGATGCTGCTAGGAACCTCTTCTTGTTGCCCATAACCCAGAAGTCCGAGGTTAAGTGAAGAGCTAGGTTGTTTAATAACGTAAGTGAAATTATTTCCTACCCGCAGGTTACTTCTGACATCAAGGTTGGAAGTGGCAACGTTTAAAAAAGAACGTTCTCTGTAATATTGTTACATCCCATTAATACAGGAATGCAAACACCCCCCCCCCATGTCATTGCAGGTTCCCGAGTTGACTCTGGGACTCTCAGCATTTCTCTTCTGGACAGTAGGCAGTGGGGGGCAGAGTGCTTTGTAACCACTGACTGTCAGTCACAAGTTCTTCTGAATCTCACATTTAGTTTGACTTCATCATTTCAGAAGCTGTTTTTACTGAAAGTAGAAGCAAACAGCCAGAATAGTACTCGCACTTTGCATTGTTTGTCTCTGGAGCACAACTAAATGATTACTCTTTGTTCTTTTTGTCCAGCAACATGAAATAAATAAATACATCAAATGAACAGATTTTTTTTATTTTCCCTGAAGCTACCAGGTGTCTCGTGCCTGAGGCATGTAAACTCTGCCTGTCCAGCTTGCTGCTCTTTTGTAGAAGACAGCTCTAAGGAGCTCTCTGAAGTATTTTATATGAGCCTCATTACAACAGTATCAAAGTGCATGACAATCATCAGCTGATTATCTCCACAATACTGTAATATTTTAAGAACTCATTTTTTTTGTAGATGAGGGTCCAAAGCACAGAAAAACGTCCGAAGGAACTCTGACACAGCATCAGGTTAGATTACAGCTAGCACCCCATAGAGCAAACCATCTTTCCCTGGTGCCGTGCTCTATCTTCATGATCTGACCTGGGCTAACTCTTCCTACACTGGAGCACAGCAGAGTGCAAGCCATGTGTAAAAGCAGAATGAATAGATGTCATTGGCTCAGGTTTTTGCTCGTATCCATCATCTCAGCTGACATACTCTCACAGGAGCAGAGCTATCAAACCTGGAACTGATTTGCATTTTGCTAGCTTTGAGAGGAAGGAAAATTCAGGCCAGATGTTTCCACCTGCCTGAGCACACACTCTTGGCACAGGCAGATCCACCAGCTGACATCTGATATTCCCACAGATTAACCTACTAGACTCAACTGAACATTAAAACCTGTGCAGTTGAGAAGGGTATTGTGTTTCTCTCAATGTACCCTGTGTAGTGAGCTAAATAATTCAAAGCATAGTGTGCCTTAAAATTGTTCGCTTTGGGTTCTTTGTAGATGTTTCTATACTTCATGCTACCAGCAGGTCTTGCAGGGTTAACTGTTGTGAGGCAGTCGAGGGAAATGATGCCACATTTATCAATACTTATGGGCAGGGGTGTTTCTATCTTCAGGTGGAAATGGCAAATATCCTATACATAAAATATTGTGGGTAACAGCAGAAAAGGAAATGTTGTATGCATGATCAGCTGCAGAAATTAAACTCTCCTACATATGGATCAAAAGATCATAAAGCATTATTTGAAATAGCATTTTTCATGTTATTTTTGTTATAAAACAATAAGAAGCCTAAATATTGCTGTATTTTTCCAAGTTTATGACAGCTTCTAAAAATATAAGAAATGCATAAAATAAGAATATTAAGGAAAAACTTCTCACTGTGATAATATATGTGAGAATCACTTTCTTTTATTAAGTTCTTTCAGAGTCATGTGAGGAAGGGATGAAAAAGACCCACAGTATTGTTCAAGATGAAAAAGAATTGTTAATTACATGGGAAAAAAAACCACACACCACAGCAAAAAATAGCCCCAAAACTTAAGTGTACCTGGAAGAAAAAAGAAAAAAAAAAAGTTGGATTTTTTTGGCTTTTATTCTGATGAGAGACAGTGTAAGAACAGGATTCCGTGGTTTCTACTTTTCATTTGTGCCACACACAGCTTTGTTTCTTCTTGTGACACTATGATCAAGGGGATTGATCTGGTGGTAAATTAATAAAACACAAATTTAAGGGTTTTTGTCAACTCAGAGGAAAGTCATATTAAATCACCCCTTTCAGTTCCTTCTTTTACATAGCAATTTGCAGTTTTGAAAGCTAAGTATTCATTCTGTAGATGCTCCTTATTTTCTAATTTACAGAGAAGCTCTTTCATAGCACATAAAATTTTGCTCTGTCCATCCTGGCCAATGATACACCACAAGTTGCTCAGGGTAAAGACATGATGCTCCACCAAAAAGAAAACCCCAAACCACTTTAGTCTTGAGTAGCTAGCAAAACTCACACGCCGCCTTTATTGCAAATACTTTCAGGAACATTCAAGGCAGGTGCAAACGCATCGTGTTTGCTGTACTTTGATGCTCTGTTTGGAAGTTGAGCTGCACACGCTGCAGTTAACGCTGTGCAGGGAAGACTTTGGTCTCGTCCTTGCTGAGTGACGATGCTGCCTCCCCGTGGCTTCCTCCCTCATTCCGTCTTGATAACTTCACATTTTAAAGCTGATTTTTGGCCGAAATAAGTCGTGTTGTGTCTTTTGTATTTAAAATGGTAAATGCACACAAGTACACTCCTCTTTTGTATACAGTGTGATATAGCTACATCTATATGTGCATTTGCAGGATGTTTTTCTTGTCTTTTCATATGATTATTCTACTACACTTGCAGTAATTGAGACTCGGGCTGAAAACCCCAGCACGCTGTTTGCTTCTTACTCTGCCTTGTCAGGATTATTTAGGAAGATGCACAAAGCATTCTATTCCTTAGGTCAAATGTGGGTCCCGAACAATTTCTTCTTTAGCATAGTGACCAATCTCATTGCTAGCAACGTCTCATCATTTTGCAGAAATGATTTGATGAGTCTGTATGCTTCAACTTAATTAGATGCATTAGCTTCTTTTTTTTTTTTTTTTTTTTTTTTTAATGTTACTTGTGGCATTCCAAGAACTCCTGGGTCCACTTGACCTCTCTACACAAAGACCACGGCATTTCTCAGACCTCAGAGAGGTGAGTAGTTTTTCAAAAGCAGAAAGTCACTGTAAAGAAAGGGTCAACCTTTCTAAAGTTTTGGGCTCTCGTTCTGCCAGCTCCCACTGTCTCATTCATAGCTGGCTTCTTTTTTAACACTTCATGTACTAAGTAACAGAAAATCTTAAAGTGGGGTCAAATTATAGACGTATGTGCCACATATATCTGTGTAGAGTGAGATAAGACCTGTAGCTGTGAATATGGACAGCACACAATTAGCATGTAGGGGAGCTTTCCTTGGAACCCCTGGAGAGTGAGATCCTGAACTTTAAAACCAACACTGGTATTTCAGACCGCTTCCAGAGGCTTGTCCCTGAGGCTGTCAGCTTGATCTGGCACGCACTGGATGAGAAATGTAACGCTTTACAAAGGGTGAAGTCACTGCTAGCCATTTGCCTTCATGCTAAATGTGGGAAGGAGGAGGAAAGGATTTTAAATTATTAAATATGCAACAATTTGCAAAGGTCCTTGTTTGAACATTTCATTGTATTGGCACTTGTGTGGCCAGCAGAACTCAGGAAGTGATTTTCCCGCTGTACTTGGTATTGCTGAGGCTGCATCTTGAATGCTGCATTCAGTTTTGGGCCCCTCACTCCCAGAAGGACATTGAGGGGCTGGAGTGTGGACCAGAGAAGAGCAATGGAGCTGGGGAAGGGTCTAGACCACAACTGTGGTGAGGAGAGGCTGAGAGAGTTGGGGTTGTTTAGTCTGGAGCAAAGAAGTTTGAGGGGAGAACTTATTGCACTCTGCAACTACCTGAAAGGAGGTTGGAGTGAGGTGGGTGTTGGTCTCTTCTCCCAGGTAACAAGTGACAGGACAAGAGGAAATGGGTTTAAATTGCACCAAGGGAGGTTTAGATTGGACATTAAGAAAAATTTCTTCCCCAAAAGAGTTGTTAAGCACTGGAACAAGCTGCCCAGAGGAGTGGTGGAGTCTTCATCCCTGGAGGTATTTAAAAACCTGGAGATGTGGTGCTGAGGGGCATGGTTTAGTGGTGACCTGGCAGTACTGGATTAGCAGTAGGACTTGATGATCTTAAAGGTCTTTTCCAACCTAAACAATTCTATGTTTTAAAAGCCAAGCACTGCCATTTAGTCAGGCTATTTTCACTGTCTATGGAGACATGCTGTATTAATTCAAGCAATGGTATAAAATGAGTTAAGATGGATATTCCCTTTTCCATGTGGTATATTCAATTATATGTGAATTACAAAGCCTAATTAAATGTCTGTTATCCTGAATGTAAAACAATCCCCCCCCTTTTAAGGTGAAATAGTGTAAATTATCTGTGTGTATTTAACATTATGGCTGTTTAGTTATTTTGAATTTTTATATTTAATTCTGTTGAAATCATTTCAGTTGGGGGATCTAATTGTGGAGGTTGTTTTGTGGGTTTCTTTTTCATTCTCATCTTAAGACAGTGCTTAGGATCTCATCTGGCCATGTGAGAGCAGCTGCACTGGATGCTCCAGGCCCTATAAAACTTACATGTTATTTTTTTTAAAAACAGTTACTGATTTTAGGTAAACTCAAGCCTGCCATGCATCTGTACTGCATTGGCTGCATCTTCTTATTCTGCGTGGAATTCTATCCAAAAGAGGAACATGACCAAGCCCTTTTTTCCTCCAATTAGCAGAGATGTGCGGAGACAAGTAGAGATGTTGTAGTCTGGTTGGTGCGTCTCACCTTGGGTTTCAGAAACTCAAGAACCTGGAAGTGCTGGTGACTTTTGTATATATGACACATGACTATACATCAAGTGGTAATTATGGATTTAGACACGGCACTAAAGACAGGAATCAAATGTGCTCTAATGTGGATCTGTATCAGTATTGGTCTGCCATGTTTGTGCGGTGGTGGTGTAGAACATGACAGCAAAGGCTTGGTTTTTTCAACTCAACTCTCCAGAAAAAGAGGAAGGGAGAGACGGGTTCATCATGAGCCAGGTAATCAAAGCAATTAGGTCCCAAGTTTTCATTTATCATTGAAGCAAGAAATAGTTACAAATTTCACAGCTACCTGCATTTCTCTTCATGTGAGTTCCTGTTGCCTCATTTGCTGTCATAGGATTGCTTTGTTTTCTACTCCATGAGAAGGTTTCCTTGCTGATCAAGCTCCCTGGGAGACAAGAAGCAATCCTTGTCATGCAGCAACTTTTTTTGTGTTAGACACTTTGTCTCCCTTGCACATTCTATCTGCTAGTGCCCTGCAGAAAAGAACATATTGCCTGACAAGGCAGCGCTGTTTAATAAGTGGTTAAATCTTTCTGTTCTCCTGATAACTTGGCTTTGAGGGAGGTAGAAGGGAGATATTAAAAGCTTTCAGTTACAGACATGCTGGAAGGACAGTCTTGATGCTGTATTTTGGTAGCACATAAAGGTTAAGTGTAAGAGGATTGTTGTGCATTAGTGATAACACAATTCTGTTTGTGCAGGAAAGCATTCTGTATCTGGTAATAATCTTTCTCAGGCATCCCCCTGCCGGTCTAGCTTTTCACTTTTGGCAAACTCTGAGTTCAGAATAAGTTACTTTTGGGTTTGTTGCTGGGTTTTGTTGGTTTTTTTTTTTTTGCAAGACTGGTGAGTCCAGGTAAATTATGAGTTTCCCCCTTCTGACTTTAGAACATCTGAGCCTCCAAGGCAGTATTTGGTTGCAATACTCTTCTTCTGGCTCAAAAACTTTTTAGAATTGCTGCTATCAGTTTTCTGCCCTGTGCCTGTATATTTGAGCAGCAAAATTCTGGGCTGCTGCAGCCCAGAATCTGAGACCTATAATGGCTCTGCACATTCGTGATGTTTATGACGTGTTGTCTGGAGCACAGTGGAATTCTGGTAAGCATCCTGGGTTAAGAAAGATACATGCTGTAACTAAGCAGTATTCTGTTGAAGAGACTGCTGTGAGTATGAATCTCGAGTTTTAAAAGTTTTCCTTTCTAAGCAGTTCCAAATTAATTTATGACACTGAGCTGGTCTGTAAGTGCTTGCTGTGGCTTTCAGGGAGCTGGTTGCTCACATGATTTAGTCTAGATTTTTTTTTTTTTTTCCTTCATCTGCTGCTCCATGTGTCTCTATTCTATTTGCAAATGACAGCTCTGAGATGTGTAAAAGTGCCTGAATGGCAAGGAAAGAATCTAGCTGCTGATGGCAAGAACAGGCACTTGTATCGGAGCAAAGAAGAACTACTCTCAAGGTGCTGCTCCCAGAGCAGCTGTCATTTTCCAGAGAAAAGAGATGTGCCATGCACACAGGCGGGAGGCGGACAGGCAGTGTACACAGAGGGTGATGGTGAAGAGGGATTCAGGAGAATGGGCAGTATTTCCAGAGAGAAAGGAATCATTTCACATGGCAACCTAGCTTAGACAAGACGAGCAGACAAGAAAGAGCAAGAGAAGAAAAAGAGGCAAGGATTGGCGAGTGAAGCAGCATATTCAGTAGGGCAGAGGGATGTACAGATGGGTGCAATACCATTTTTTACATGAGAAGGGGAGCAAATTGTAGTACTACATTGAAGACATATCTATGAATGCATATATTTGTGTAAATA
The DNA here is from genome assembly GCA_027560015.1 of Chloroceryle amazona. Taxonomy (NCBI): domain Eukaryota; kingdom Metazoa; phylum Chordata; class Aves; order Coraciiformes; family Cerylidae; genus Chloroceryle; species Chloroceryle amazona. Next base: position 67,932 of record JANHFX010021382.1, on the reverse strand, counting down.
TTTACTTATATGTACATATCCTTACATTTATATGCACACATTTTCTTAATACCATCTATATGAACAACTGCTTCTTGTATAAATTGATTCTTGTGGTCTTAGTGCGTAGTTTGAAAAAACTTTTGAACACATTTACTCTGAGAGATAAAAGAGCTTCTGTACTTCTCAGCAGAGGGAATATTCCATAGCATTTTGATACAATTACCTTATTCTAGTTCCTCTGTAATTCTGTGAAGTGGATGTAGAGACTTGGATAATTCGAGTGTATGAGTTAATAAATTACAGTTGGAGTATATCCAGTTACCATAATGGCTGTTAAATAATTAAACAAAGCGATCTTAAATAGGATATTGCTACACCACACTAACTAGAAAAGGTGTCATCAGAGTTACTAAAAACCTATCCCTTAAGGTCCCATTCCACTGTATGTGTAGAGTACAATTAGTGGCTGCTTTGTGGGTCTGAAGGAAGTAAATATCATTCAAAGACTCAGAGTGCTTCTAGGGAATCGAGTGAAATTTAAAGATGAGAATTGTGTGGATTATGCAAATTGTGGCTTGTTCGCTGCTGCTGATGGGTCAGATGGACCACCTCACCTCACCGTGACTCAGCTGACCTGCCTGTAGCATGGCTGTAGCCCACTTCCAGCTCACCTCAGCAATTCATGCTTATAAGGGTCTTTTTTCAAAGTGAACACTACTTTTTAAACAAACATCTGGAATACAGAGGTTATTGGAAGACAGTGGTGGGTATTGACCACGCTTCAATCAGGACTTGAAGTCCTGATGAGAGCAGAAAGCAATGCTCTTGTAATTAGTTCCACTAATGTCTGACAATTTACTTACACAAGTGAAGGATACAAGATTAGTTCTCTGTTAGGAGTCTTGCAGGAGCTAAATTTGTACTTGCTAGCAATGAGGTAATAATGAGCTGATTGATCCTTTGTGAAAACTTAAATGAAAATTTAAAACAAACAAACAAACAAAAAACAATACTAAAACCAAACCAGAAACCTAACCCAAAACAATATTTTAAGAATAAATCTCATCGAATTGTCATGCACATAAAAAGAGTGAACAGGGATATAAAAATAGTTCTTTTCCATGGAAAACTATAGATACTGTCTGAAAAGTGGGTAAGGGCTATAGAGCATATCAACAAAAGAAGGACTTGAGTGAAAGGCTTTTTACTGTCTGTGGTATGTCAGATGTTCTCACAGCAGGTGGATCATATATTGTGTTACTTTCTTTGAGAAATTGCAGGAAAGCAGCTGGTGAAATACAAGGTGTCATCCAGCACTTGCTTCATATATAGTAAAGCAGACCAGTAATGCAGGTTTCTATGATTTATCAACAAAAAGCCAAACCACATACTGGAGTTGGCTCTAGACAGCTCACTCAGTGTTCTTTTAATAGTAATAACTGAGATTTATATGGTGCCTTCCATCCCCCAGTGATCCTGAAGCATTTTATGAACTCCTTTAAACACCCTTTTTGAGAGGAAATGTGAGGTCCAAGAAGAAAATGTGACCACTGCTTGGACAAGAAACAATTGTCTGGCAAAATATGCAATACCATTCTACAACAGTTTGGGACAGGATGAGCAGGACAAAGGTGTCAGAACGGAATGGCAGATTGTAAATAATTAGACACATTATAAATAAATGCAGTTTATCTAAGTACCCTGGTATTGGAATCTATCCATTATACTGCAGGACTTCACTCCCCTTAGGAGACCATTTGTATTTTTTTAACCCGTAATGTGAAATCAATCCAACAATATTTTCCTATGGGTTCAACTGCGATGAGAATGTATTTTTGGCACTGGTAGTTACACTGTCATAGTATCCAAAATCTATCAGGTGCTGGTCAGTTGCTGTAGATACAGTTCTGGTGCTAAAAAAAAAATAAAATCACAGGATAAGAAAAAAGAAAGCAAAGGATGTACAGGAAATTACTAGAGGTGCTATTGCAGCTTATTCTACTCCTTCTTTCACTTTGGATTTATCTTGATCATCAAGCCTGATCTCCATTCTCATTTAAAAAAAAACCAAAACACAACAGCTTTTCTGCTTCCTATCAACTGTGAGGTTGTTTTCACCTCTCTTGCAATCGATGGGAGCACGAGATATGTATTCCTACAGTCAGATTGGGTCTAAATCTGATTTAACTTGCATACCGTGTAAATCAGTGAGGCTCCATGCAGTAGAAGACAGGACAGCCTCTGACATGCTGATTTGTTTGTTTGTTTGTAATAAATACTATGAATGTGTGGAGCAGGCTGTGATATTTTTTAAATTCCTTTCCCTCTTCCGTTTTCAGAAGCCGTGAAGGGGATGCCTCTGGGAATCATTTATGTACAGACAAGGGAGGAGAGTTTTATTGAGTAGTGAAAATATCATCTTGTTTTGTTGCTGTATTTTCCGCTTTTATTCTGAGAGATTAACCTGTACAAGAAAAGCACTTCAATGGAATGTAACTGCTCTGTGAAGAGGGTCTGAAGAGATAGCTATGCAGTATTTATATGCTGTCTCAATTACCACTGCAAAATAGTTTGATGATTCAGCAAGGGGCCCTAACAGTATCTTCAATAAGTCTTTCCCATTTAGATCTCTGAAGAAGAACCAAATCTATACTATTGCTTGGTCTTTTATTCCCTTTAGATCACACATTTCAGTACGGAGAGCACGTGTGTAATCTTCTGTGAGCTGGAAATGCCAATAAGCCGGGCAACAAAGCTGAGCTGAATGGAAAGCCAAGAGTTTGTACCAATGCAAGCTGCTTTCCACAAGATACTTGCAGGTTAATGTAACTGTTTTCCAGTTAAATTAAAATAAAAATAAAAATTAAAAAAAAAATAAAATGTTGGGGATGTACCCCTTCCAAGAACACACGCAACACTCGCAACAGAAATGTGATGCCGCAAAGGAAATGTTCTACTGCAAATTGTTTGTGTAGTTACTGTGCAAAGCAAATGTATCAGTTTTCATTGTCTCCAAAGGCAAAAGCTCAGGAGTTAAGTGAAGAAACCAAGACCAGAAGTCAGAAAGAGCTGGTTGGTGCGCAGCACTGTGTGGGAGATGCTGTAAAGAAGAATATTTTTTAACTGTGTCAGAAAGCACATCAGGGGAGTTGGTAGCAAGCGTCAGTCGCTCAGGAATATGCGACAAGCTGTTATTAAGAACACTGTGACAAGTTATATGGAGCACCAAGGGATACTCCAGACTTTATCAAGAGTGAGGCAATTATTCCCACTGCCATAAAAGTATCTTGGCAGGCAAAGACTATAAATGTAATAAAAGAAAGGGGTGGGAGGAAATGTTGTCTGTGCTCATAAAAGAGGACAGTGATTGTGTAGTTATAGTGCTTCATAAAATCCTTCAACTTAGCAGGAAAGGAAGAAATTGGGTGAAGAGATAAGTACAAAGCAACCCATTATATTTTTGCTGGAAGCTGGCAGGGTGGATGAGGGAAAATAGCATTGGATCCTTAGTCTGATTTTATACCTTTCTCTGAACAGCAGCTACTGGCTGCTGTAGCAGACAGGACTCAGTGAGCTGGACCTTTTCTCAAATTCAGTATGGATATGTTTTACAATTTCAGTGAAAATAAAGGATAGTAGTAAGACTGAGAGAAGCAAAACGATTTCCTTAAGTACATACAGAGTTCTTACACAGTCTTAGACAAAGAACAATACAAAGGACGAGGTGAAAGCTGTGAATTAGGTGACAACTCACTTCTAGATTTATTTTTCTTTCCTCTGGAAAGCTGTGGCAAAATAAATAAATAAATGAATAAAAAGAACAACCAACACAGCTCACAGCTGCTTTTTTTGATAGGATTCAATGATTGCTCAAGCTGGTTTTGCATAAAAACTCTCTTATGCACATTTCTTTCATGACCTAAATGATCACATTCATAGCTAGCAAATGAGTGATATAAATTAGATCACCAACAACTGGTGGAAAAAAATCAGTTCTGTCAATTCAGAGGAAACATTTTGTCACTGTCCTTTACTTTCTCCTCATTTTCTTGAAGTCTTTGAGACTGAACTATTAAGCTCAATACCTCTTGTATACATCCTAAATACTGAGGCAGTGCTGTAAGATTTGTGGTTTCCCCTAATTTATTCAGGCTTTATTCTGCTTCTATCAGGCAGGACACGGTAATGGGTAAGGATTCAGACTTGAAAATACATGCTGCTGGAGCAGGAGATTTCAGTTGTTTAGATATAGCAGTTAATGAGACCTGTGATAGCTCTCTGGAGATACATAAAAGACTACTAATGACTGGTTCATTTATAAGTGATGAAGATCTCTCAAGATCAAAATCCTTCAAAAAATGCAATAAATAGAGAGCTGTGAACTTGTGGAGAACTTGACAGTGGTACAATGTCATTGTCACTCCACTGGTGAGATTTCTTTAACACTCAGCTTATTACAGAATTCTATTTCGTTTGCAACATCTTGCAAGACATATTTAATTTACCTTTTTTCTGCTACACATCTCCACTTTGCAGAGCCCACTGGTTTATGGCTACCATATGTCAACATTGGTCCCATCTGTTTTTCTGCCTGAAACTTTAGTTTGAGCGGAGTTAGAAGATTTTGCACAATTCTGTGCAACTGCCATGTGTTCAGTGTCCCTTCAGACACAGGAGGACTCACAGCCTCCACCCCCTGGATGGTCAGCCCATTTAGGAAATGTCAGCATGTTGTGCAAACGTAGATCAGCTGGACAACATCTGTGCGGCAGGTCTTACCCTTACTGAAACGTCAGTGAAACTCTGCATTTCTGCCTAGAAAATACTTATCAGAAATGCTGTCAACCCCAGAGGTGAATATTCAAACTGCACGTGATCCTCTCCAAAACACCACCTAGTCTCTAGGCACAGCAATACCTGGCCATATATGAGTATTAGAGTAATATCTTTATGGATCTATTGCTTTTCAGCTTTTCAGCTTATTTGTATGCCAATACTTATTGAAATTCGATCACATAAATATAAAACATAAAAACCAAACTTCCTATTTTTATGGCTAGTTTTACTGGATAAATAAACGAACTCATTATCTCCAGCAGTGTTTTCTTTTGTTTTGTTGATAAACAAATACTTTTTTGAATATCTGGAGCCTTGAACTCGGAGAAAAGACGAAGCAAATCTTACCACGAGAGTGTATGTGAATCACTGGGAGAGCAGGACGTGAAGCATAGGCCTATGCTGTTTGTAAAGTACTGTCATGACTTGTGTATGTATGACTCGTGTTCTATGAGTACGGCTTTACTATTACTTAGTTGCCTCAAGAATACTCACTGCAATCATGAGAAATAAATTTCTACTATAATTTGGTCCTGCTCTGGCAGGGGGGTTGGACTCGCTGATCTTCGGAGGTCCCTTCCAACCCCGAACATGCTGGGATTCTGTGATTCTGGGATTCTGTGTTTATATTCATTGCATGTAGCTCTCTCTTGCCCACGTGGGATGAATGGCAAGACTACCATTAACTCCAGCAACCGACCGTCAAATCCATGATTTGAAAGTGAACTCAAATTACAGTGGACACCGTCGGTGTTTCCATAGCTAGAGAAGCAGATGTTGATTCATGACCTGAAAAGTATCAAGCATTTTGTAACTGTTACTGAAGTCAAATTATAAATGCTTGACACCTCCCAGCACTTGTCCTGCTATTCTCAACATCTAGATTGTAGATAGAGGAGAGAAAATGGCAGCTTAGCGGGAATATCCTGGGTCTAGGAGAAACTGGATCAGGCCTTGGAGATTGGACAATGATGCCTAGGGATGAACATAACATAGTGCCTAGGAATAGATAGCGAGAACCCTTGTCTTTCACTTCTTACACTGCTTGGCCATATTTCGGTCCTTCAGTTCACCAACAGCATCAGGCTATGTTTAATGCTTACAGAAGAATATGAATAGATGTTTTGGTGCAGGGGCTGATGGGTTTGCGGGTTTTGCTCACCTGATATGTCGGTGCAGCACTGATGTCACACAGAGAATACAAAACAGTTGTGTTTCTTTTCAGTGCAAGGCCCTGTGCATTGGCATTTGTTCTGTGTGTTGGTAAGATAATTATTAACTTCGTGTTAGAAAAAACTCTTGCTGACTTAGAGGAATTATGCAAAAATGATTTGGTATAAATTGTTTCACAGTATTCCTTAATTGTTCTGTCTCAATTGACCACTGTTAAAAACAGCTACTATTTATCTTCCTTTTCTTTTGAAAATTGCTGTGAACTCATAAAGGTTTATCCAATGTCCATTGAAGTTAGTGGAATATAAAAGGTCTTTTAACAGCAAATTAATTTTTTCTGGAGGATTGAATGGCTTTAGGTAAATGGCAAATTAAGTAATGTAAATTATCATTAGCCTAAAGTGTTTTCCTAATTTTATTAGTTTTACTACAGTATCCAGACCAGGTTCCCATCTCAATTGCACTGCTGTGAACTCAGATAACTGTTGACTTAGAGATACTAAACTTTTTCTGAACATTTACTAATGTAATAGATGAAAATCCAGACCCCCTTGTCCTTCTTGGTGGGACTTAAAATGCAGGTTTCCCTTGCTGTTTTTCCAGGTGATATTTCTGGTGCACTCTACAGTAGTCAAACTCTCTATTGGAGTCAGTCTTGTTGCAAGACACATGTTTTTTACATTTACCATTCCATGTTCTTTGGAGAAGAAAAAGCGATAACACTTGCACATACAATGGCCTTTTACCTTACTACTGCTTTAAATCCTCAATTTCTTTAGGATAAGTTATTAAAAATGATCAAACAAACACGAAAAAACCCCAAACCAACCAAAACCTGAGCTTTTTCTCCAGTTTCTACTGAAAAGGAACAAGGAAAGCACAATTTCTACCATATGCAATGTCAGTTATTTAATGTCTGGCTCCTTAATAAAATCTAGGGGAAGTTTATTTTCTTTAGGTAGCCTTGTAAATAACAGGGTTTATAAACAAGTGTCCGTATCCATATGGGCACCCATCTGGTGGTGAAGAATCCCAAGATAAAAGTGAGGAAAAGCTGCTAAGACTGTTATTTGCACAGTTTGCAAATGATAAATCCCAATATCACAATGATAACTTATTTTTTTTCTAAAGAGTCTTGAGTCATGAGCAACCCTGCTGGTACTTCCCAAGGAGGAATTATTATAAACATAATTATATGATGAAACTTTGATATACAGGGGAATTAAAAATAAAAGAACTTTGTGGTGCAGAGATTATGTGATGAGCACCTACTTGATCCTGCTCTCAAAGATCTGCCTCCATTTTTGGATTATTTTTGGATTCAGTATTTCTGAAAAGAAGCTAGGTTATGTAAGAAGCCAAAGCAAAGGTGGTTTTAAACTGTTTTAATTCTGTGTCTGGAGTTTCCCAACAATTCCTTTTTATTGACAACACCTAGGTGGCTGCACTCTGGGCATAAATACTTCTGTCAGCTTTTGGCACAGGAGCTGCCCCAAGTCTCTTTCTGTGGTATGTTATTCTCTGTGTCTCATACCCAGAGTCCAGACACTGAGCAAAGAACTCTGGATCCTGCCTAGGGGGAATCAGACCTCTAAATGTCATATGTCAGCTTCCAGGCATAGGAGTCTCTTACTCTGTCTAGCTTAGGAAGCAAAAAAGTACACTTGGGGAATTCATATCTTTGGTGCAGAACTATTCATGTTCTTTTCAATGGCAAATAGGATAGTGCCAGAAATCATTTCTGCCAATTTTTATTACTTAAACAGTATTCTAACGTGATTTGAGGAAATTAACTAAATAAAAGACTCTCAACTGAATATTTTGGAATACAGAATGATTAATCTTCCAGCAAGACCTGAAAGAATTTCTGATGTGTAGAGTGTTTTGATTGGTAGTCAAAGGGAACATTTTCAAAGGTCAGGGCAAAAGAGGAATGCAGAATTTATCCAGGGAAAGATTGGAGTTTGCTATATTAGCGAGAGAGGTTAATATTATTTAAATTGTCAGTGCTGGAAAACAAATGACTATTATGTCTGTTATTCGACCACAGAGGTGCACTACACGTGCAATAAAGATTAAGGAGCTCAAGCTGTTATTGCAGGTATGCCTGCTTATTGCCAAACTTTGGATCAGAACTTCAGTTCTTGTAAGATTTTCTGAATGCAGTTAGTTTATATCATCCAGAAGTCTGCATCAAAAGAATTTATAGCAAGTCACATTCCTCCTCTGATTAGTGACTGTAAAAGCTGTGTTGTATCATTCCAAACACACAGCGTTTCAGAGGCTTCGAGTCAAATGTGATCACTTTACCAGCAAAAAGATATGTACTCATTTCTTTTCCTTAGCTGTCAGAGCTGGTAACTCAGTTTGGAATATGGCAGTCAAACTGTGCTTTTCTCTGCTGGCACTTTATTGCCAGCAGTAACAATTCAATAACACCTCCATAACCCTATTGCCATTTGCTTGTCCCCGAAGTTACACCAAGAGAAAACTGCTTTGCAGAAAATATCCTTTGTAGGGATGGAAATCGGCATCATGTGGAGACAGTGGAACATAACCTGAAGATAGTATGGATAAAAATGTGACACCACCTTTATTGCCAGTAGTGATGCAGAAGTAGAAAAAAGCCTCTGAGCCGGGTCTGTTTAGGGGGTCTAGATAAGAGAGCTGGCTCTTGAGGAGATGGCTGGGGCAGTCAGATACTCTGGGCATGTAGGTACATTCTGGAGCAAACATGGCCCTGAAACACAACCACCAGACCCTCGGTGGGTACGTCCACGTGGCAAAACCCCAGCTTTGGTTATCACAGTCTGAGCACAGGCTTGACTTTGCAAAGCTGGAAGCAGTGAAGGAAAAAAACCCTCAAACTTTAAACCAGACTTATTGAGAGGAAAATCACTGACATGAGATGCTTACGGAGCTCCACGGTCATTTTAAAGAGCAAAAGCACAATGTAAATAGCTATCAACAGAGAACTTACAGGACTAAAATTTTCTACAGCAAAACAGGTAGAATGAGATGCTGAAGAAAAAAAGAAAGCTGAGCTTGTATTGTTAGGATGGATGAAGGGTGTGGATGTGTGTCTCTGAATAGAGTGTTATTACTTATCAACCTGAATGACATCTAGAGATAGCTCAGCTGTTATGATACCCATATTTCATATTGTACTTCATATGAATTCTCATCTAAGCGTGGTACTGGTTGTGATAAGGCAGCTTTGTCTGAGTTTTTAATTCTGTTGACTTAAGTATGACTGTTTTGTATTTGTTTGCAACGGTTACACGTGCAGGCTGTGCTATGCACTTTGTATTCTCCCTCAGAATTTAACCGAAGATGTGAGGTGAGGTGTGGATTTTAAACCCTCAGAGAATAAAGAGGTTATTGGTAAATGAAATGCTTATGAGAAATCCAGGTAGACCAATCACCCAAGTAGGAGGAAATCTTTGTGGGACAGGAAGAACTTACTGAGCTGGGATCTGTCTGTTATATATGTCGATTTTTGAGATATTTGTGTTTAATAAGAAAGAAGCTGTTACTGCAGCCTGCTAAGGAAATGGCAAAAGAATCATGTCCGATGTGGGGAGGAGGTAAGTAACCTTGAACTGCAGCCTGTCCTGCTGGAGTAAGGGACTCTTCTCCTCTTTGGCTAGAAACGAGCATTTTCCTGCTCAAAGGGCTTATTTATGGGCCAGACATCAGTTGATTCTTCATAATATTGATTTTTCGCTGGGAAGCTGAGACAGTGAGGAGGATATTAGCTGATGGAGTGGTAAACACCCCAGATTACTTGAGTGTTGACACTAGCAGCCTAACTGAAGGAGTCCAAGGTAGGTCCCATTTATGACCAGAGATGAGAGACATAGGAGAGCACTTGAGCTGCAATTTTCTGAAGAGAGATAGAGAGGTATGTCCAAAATGCAGTCTGCAAGCCTAAACAGCCAACTGTGAGAAGGTTCACAGGAGGGAGCAGTGGACAGTTAACTGATAAGCTCTTCCAGCTGTGAGGGTCATGATAATTCCTAATGTCTGGGGATGAAGCGGGGAAGTGTCTTCTAAATTACTGGAGTATTAATGGAAGGAATGCTCACTGTCTCATTCTGCCCTATTTTCCCCAAAGATATTCTGCTTATTTTTAAGCATTACTGCCTTCAGGATCTAAGGGACCCCCACTGCTGACTCCTGAAAGCTATGACTTTATTAGTCATAAATTTTCCTAATAGGACCAACCAAGAATAGGTCAACTAGTACAACTAGACAGAGAGCACAGCAGGAATTACTGCTTTGATTGTCTTCTTTATTTCTTGACACCTACTTGGCTTCTTTTGCACTTTGATGGAATGTTGTGTTTCTCAACTATGAGATGTTCCAGTTGTAACAACGTGTGCCAGGAATGGTGTATACCCCTTCAAAAATTAAGGGAAAGAATAAATTCTCTTATTGATAATTTAAAAATTAACTTTGCTTGCTCAAAACCTTCTGTTCTGGACCTTGTCCTAGATTATTCTTCGAAGGGTCTTCCTTTACTACTGTCTGATGTAGTGTTTCCTTCACCCAAGAAGAGATATTTATTTAACAGACCAAAAATACAGTTTAGATTTATGTTAAATGCAGTGAGACAAGTCTTTAGCAGCATCAATCAGCGTGACTTTCTTGAAATCCATGGTGCTATATTAGTATGTCAGAAACTGATGTGACCATTACATATCATCCGTGCATACTTGTGCAAGGCCTATCTTGGCCACATACAAAATCTCATTTAAGGTCCCATTTCACTTAGGTATTTTAACAGTTGCCAGAACTTAAACATGTCATTCAGCTGATTGCAGAAGGATTTGTCGTGTATTTAAACACCCTGCTGAGCTGCGATAAGGAAAATAAGTGAGGGATATAAAGGATAATTTAAAATAGTGGGATATGCCAGCATACTGGAATACTCTGAAATGTATCTCCTCCTTTTTTCCCCAAAAACAAAGAGAAAAGCAAAAAAACTAACTTCTCTGCGGGGTCCCTGGTGAAGGATTTGCCAAGTCAGCAAATTCCTTTACTGTTTGCTTTGCAGTGCGCTACCTTCACTTTGCAGTTGCTTTCCCTGTAACATAGACCTGTTCTTTGTTGCTTGACCTCCTCTGTTTCTCTGTTTCTGTAAAAACTGCTCTTTTTTAAAAAGCCCTTCTGCTCAAAAGATTGTCAAGTGCTGCAGTTTCTATTTTCAGTTTGAGGTTAAAAGCTCTTTGTTATTTTCACAATCCTCTCCCTTCTTCTGACTTTTAGAACTACACAAAGGCTATCTAATTCCTATCACAACAATCCAGGCAAAAACACACACTCATCAAATTAGGCCAGTTGAATATAAGAACAAATCCTGTCATGTCTTAAATTGCATTTGGAGTAATATGCTTGAGGAACTGAAAAGTGATCATATAGAAGAGATGCTCCAAAAAATAAACCCAGGGAAAAGATTTTTATGGCAGTACAGTATTGTCCTTCCCCAGCTGTTGTGGCACAGTCTGATTTCACAGAATCACAGAATCACAGAATGTTAGGGGTCGGAAGGGGCCTCAAAAGATCAATTTGCTAATTGAAGAGTTGCCAAAGGAAGATTTCAGTGTGATCCAACAACACAGTTGGCAACTAAATGTGGAGCACTTCGGGAAAAACACTGTAACAGACCAAGAAACTTGTCTAATCATGGACAGAAATATAATTAAATATATGGTAAAAATTACTTTATAAGAGCAGGTGCAGATGTGCAAACAGATGAGCCAAGCCCCGAATGGTATGACATTACTCTCTAGTTTCTTGTTTCTGTTTGAAATGACTGACAGATTATTAATAGTTTCTGCATCTAAGAAAATGAGTAAGTTATGCTGGACCTGTGTGTCCAGAAGCTTCACCAGTACCCAGTAAGTCTTGTTCAGTCACCTTAGTCAGTCATTTGGGTTTGTCAGGGTTTAGGGGCAGGGCAGCCCCTTGGAACTGTAACAGCCACTCTCTGTTAACCCCCCTCCCTCCCTGAAGGGGAACAGAAAGGGAATGAGGGAGAGAGACTCAGAAATTAAAAAGGGAATTGGAACAGCTTTAATCACAGGTATCACAAGGTGTCAGGGGTTGAAAGGGACCTTGGAGATCTTCAAGTCCAACCCCCCTGCCAGAGCAGAATCATATAATCTATCACAGGTCAGAAAGGAACACAGCCAGGAGGGTTTTGTAAATCTCCAGAGAAGGAGACTCCACAACCTCTCTGGGGAGCCCGTTCCAGTGCTCTGTGACCCTTACCGTAAAGAAGTTCCTCCTCATGTTAAGGTGGAACCTCTTGTGCTCCAGCTTACACCCATTCCCCCTTGTCCTGTCACAGGGCACGAGTGATAAGAGGCTGTCGCTTTCCTCTTGACACTCAGCCCTCACATATTTATAAATATTTATCAAATCCCCTCTCAGTCTTCTCTTCTCCAGAGCCCCAGATGTCTCAACCTTTCCTCATAAGACACGTGTTCCAGTCCCTTAACCATCCTTGTAGCCTTCGTTGGCCTCTCTTGAGCAGATCCCTGTCTCTCTTGAACTGGGGAGCCCAGAACTGGACGCAGTACTCCAGGTGAGGTCTCACCAGTGCAGAG